>JAWPHD010010429.1:0-93828 GCA_037043455.1 Cyrtodaria siliqua | reverse complement strand
ATAAACACTACATGGGTAAATTATTTGGTAAATCTACAAAAAATACACATTTATACTGTATACAATTATTTCATTATTTCACAAGCAGTAGTTATATTACTCGGTATACATAATGTTCATGTCAGTCACCTTATCAAATTAAGTTGTATTTGAGGCAGTTAAAGGGGACTACATTGCCGAAAACGGTAAAGCTCCCCAACTAAAAACTCCATATTCAGAAATTGCCATATACGCGATTCCAAAGAGTAAGCCATGCTGACGCATGGCGACTCAAGAATAGAAAAATGGTTTCCGCTCAAAAACTTTTGTAATGCATGAGGTATTGCGATGAAACTTGCAGGGTAGGTAGCTTATATGGAAGGAAAGCTTTGGATTGCATTTGGTGTCACTAGGGTCAAGGTTAAGGCCAATGTTACTAAATATAGAATAAACGGTTTCAATTCGGTAACTTTTGTTAGAATTGAGGTACTGCGTTGAAACGTGCAGGGTAGGTAGCTTATATGGGACTGCACTTGGGGTCTCTGGGGTCAAGGTCAATGTCACTGTTACTAAAATAGAAAATATGCCTCTAACAAAAGACTTCATTATTACATTTATAAATATGAGGACGGTCGTATTATTTTCCCAATTCTGCATTTTTCTGCACATTTAGCACCTACATAACCTTTTAACTATCAGTTACAAAAATAAAACATGGTTAATAATTTATAAAATCTTTATGACAATTGTTTTCTACCGTAAGCCTATTTTATGATAATATCATTTGCAACAAATGTGTTCTCTTACCGTTAGCAAAGACTGCTAACGTTCTTCGTCATATAATAAAAGCCTTGAGCAGGAGGTATCTGTTAGCCTTTGGCTTACAGTTCTAGTTTGTTCTTCAAAAATGGACACGGTTACTAAAAACAGACAAAACATTATTCTCAAGAGCCACACCATTTATTTTGACAATAGTTTCTTGCCTGCCCGTTAGAAAAACGGAACATTTTATGATATGGGGTTGTCGATCCGTCTTTCAACAATTCGCATTCCGTCCTCATATGGACATACGCATTCCAAATGAAAAACCCGGAAACCCACTTTATTAAACTTCATAGGTGTGTTACACTTGGTGAGAGGAGGAAGCCTATTGCTTTTGGGTTTAGTAGTTCATCAATGTCACATTGACCTTACAAAGACCGAATCCTAAATATCTGTAACCAACGAGCCCAATATAGGTGGCGTTGAAGTAGAATACCGCTTAAGAAGGTGCTAGGGGGCGTGAGAAGTGTTGCTTCTCCCATTACTTCTCATGAACACGAACAGACTCAATAAAACCGAGACTGCTGCTTTATTCTCTTAATTGTGTTAGTTGCTCTCAAAGGATCACCTTTATCAGTACTTGTAACTGTTAGACTTGCCATCAATGTCACATTGACCTTACAACGACCGAATCCGAAATATCTGTAACTTGTAACTGTTAGACTTGCCATTTTGAAATATTACAGAAATTATAAGTATCCATGCATAGTAGGTCAAATGTCAAGGTAACTGTGACCTGATCATGATAATTCTTTCCTGGTTGTTCTTCAACTATTTGACCTACAATCTTGAAGCTTTATACAACTAGTGCTCTTGGTTAAATAACATCCCGCAGTGTTTTTGTTAGAATATATGATTGTATAATACCCTGTTAGGCGGCACTCTTAAGTTTAGTCCCTAACAATCAAGTTTGTGTTTGGGGTCTGAACATTGTATATTTAAAACAAAAAATCTCTGGACTTATTTTGCTGAAATTTATAATTTATAATACAAATGGATGCTTCTGTAATGAGGAGTACCTTACAGATGTCTGTAATGAGGAGTGTAATGAGGAGTACCTTACATATGTCTGTAATGAGGAGTATCTTACAGATGTCTGTAATGAGGAGTACTTTACATATGTCTGTAATGAGGAGTACTTTACATATGTCTGTAATGAGGAGTACCTTACAGATGTCTGTAATGAGGTGTACCTTACAGATGTATTATTTTGAATCTGACGTTTATGGTCACAACGTATTTTTCTGAAGCACGGCACTGATCGCAAACTAAGATTTGTTTTTTTGTCTCCATGGGTTAAAATGGATTTAAAAAATATGGACCTGCTCCGGGGGTCCAAAGTTTGTAAATCGAGATTTTCATTTCCGCATATTAAAACAATGGTAGCCTCCTGGGTTCCACAGTGTGTACATAGAGCTTTCACAAGTTAAACAAATACCGGTATATCTTATAGTTAGATGCGTTAACAGCATTTTCTCTAAAACAGCAGTGCGACTTTTGCTAAAATTGGTTAAGGATGCTTCTGCCACAAGGAGTACAGTACATAAGAAACAATTGGGTCAATCACACTTTCAAAATGGAAGCAGTAACTAAAAATATCCAAAAGCTTAAAACATTTCAGGAACCACATCATTGATTTTATGGATAACTAAGTACTAAACTATCCAATCAAGTTGGTTTGTTTCCCCAGGACCATTTGCTGATTGGAGGTCCAACTTTTCTATCTAGAGAACTCGTATTTTCTACATAGACATATGGCTGGGTGAGAATTTACACTGCATTAAAAGTATTTTATCTTTTTACTATTTAATAGGATGGACAAAAACGACATCGTTTATTCTATTGGACGAGATTGGATGGGGGCTCACAATCCAAGAAATGCAGCTTCCGTTTAATGTAGCGAATATCGATTTTGCGGAAATAGAGTATCCTGAGTATACGCAGGCCCAGTGTGCAAAGAGGTTTGCCACACTGCTTAAGAAAGTAAGTTGAAATCTTACAATTAGACAGTTCACTGAATATGATGTGTTTACAGAAACCAACCTACCAAATTACACTACAAACACCTCATCAAAACTCTATCCCGTGTTCAGGTCATATAATAATGTATATGTGCAGATTAAAACTATAGGGTTATATAGGTTTATTCACGAGGTCTTAAAATACTAACATACCCGAGATTCAGTTTGCATAAAATGAATTATGAGGTGGTAAATAACTGTTACTATTGATTTGATTCTCCAGTTCTGGGGGTTGATCTGGCACGTTAAACCCCTGTCACACTAGGGCCGCGTTCTCATGGCGATCCCACGGCGTCCAAGAAAAATGCAGAACGCCGAGGTGCGCGCAGTACGATCGCAAGCATCGCCGCAGCAATGCAGTGGCATCGTCAGTAGACGCATTGGGATCGTATAGAACGCCAAGCGACGGCGCGCACTTTGAGCATGCACAAAACAAACGCCGTCGCTCGGCGTTCTGATAAGAGCGCAGTGGGGTCGCCGTAAGGTCGCCATAGCAGCGCAGTAAGGTCTCCTACAACGCCACAGGAGCTCCGCGGGCGCGCACAGAGGTCGCAGTGCGAACGCTGTGGTTGTCGCTGGCGCTTGCACGGAGATTGTACGGCGTTCTATGAGATGTCACTGCGTCTCTCCCGCGCTTATACGGCGCTTTTACGGAGTGTTATTTATTTTACTGCGCTCTTACAACGACTGTACGGAGCTGTCACGGCGACCATTGCGCTCCCAAGGCGCTTCTACCGCATCCATCGGCGTTTGCATGACAAAAACGAACAAAATAGTATAAATGAATTATAGGTAGTGCAAACGAACGTCTTCAACACGCCGTCAGCGCAGTGTGAGCGCCGTGAAAGCGCAGTGCACGCAGTGGAAGCGCCGTGAGAGCGCAGACAATCGCCAACAAGAACTCCGTAGGAACGCGATAGAACGCCATGGGAGCTCCGTAGCAACGCCTTGGTCGCTGTGAGGACGCCTTGACATTTCCATCTACACGAAAAATATCAGATTTTTCTTGCGATCTCACGGCGTTCTGGAAAATTAAACAACGCCGTGCCAACGTAGTGGAAACGCGCTATAGTGTGACAGGGGCATTAAAGACGTTTATATTGTCTATAGTCTGGATTCTAAAAATGTTTAAGTCCTATATATATAGCTCGTTGTCAGTAGGTTTATGAGTGGTGTAAATCTGTTGTAAACACTCGCCTGGTGATGGCGGGATAAGGACTTTAATATGAAGATGCGGACGGATCCTATAAGTTGTCATTCTAGATTTTATATTCAGTACTTAAAATATGAAATGAGGCTTCATTATGTCCACTTTTCACCTTTCATGTTTCGTGTCTACTCTATTATTTATTCCGACATAGTAACTGATTCTTTTCCGCCAATTTCTACAGTTGCATCTGACAAAAATCCTCCAGTTTGAAAAATAATTTTAAAATCATAAAAGAAGTTCATAAATTATTATTAAACAAATAAAGAAACGCGACTCTGTATTATTAATGAACTATCTTGGCGTGCAAATAATATCTTGACGTATATTTAACTAAAAACTATTTTATTTCTGTACATATTATTTAGGTCTGATAGTAATATTCCTCTAGTGTCGGGTGTTCATAAGCGAAACCGCAGTACTTCATATAACGCGTACAGCAGACACTTCAACACGAGTAGGGTTATATATACGATTTTTAGCTCGACTATTCGAAGAATGAGCTTATGTAACCACCCCGCCGTCGGCGTCCCACATCAATGTTTGCGTGTAAGCTGCGCTTGCAAGTCTATAAGTCTTTTATTTCTTATCCTAGCTCAACAAAATTTGATCATGGGCTTCCTAATAGCACTGTCTTAAGGGCTGCATGAGTAATTTTTAGCTCGACTATTCGAAGAATAAGAGAGCTTATGTAATCATCCCCGGCGTCAGCGTTGGCGTCGGCGTCCCACGTCAAGGTTTGCGTGTAAGCTGTGTTTCCAAGTCTATATCTCTTACATGTCTTATCGTAGCACAACCAAATTTGACCATGGGGATCCTTATAGGGCTGCATAAGCAATTTTGATTCATGTAACCCATGGGCTCCCTCCCAAGAACCCAAATTATGATAGCCCATATAATGTGTTCCATGTGTTTACAAGTCACTAAATTTGGAAATTGGTTTGCTTATAGTATGTTGTAAAGTGTTGCGTAAGTAACTTTGTCTTCTGCAAATTCTGGGCTCCCATGGAACCCAAATTGTGATGGCCCATAAAATGCGCGCAATAAAGGCAGATCTATGTTTGCAAGTATAAAATCTATAATTTTGGTTTGGGATTTCTTATAACATTATGCAAATTAGTCATACTTCACCCATATTGGGGACTGGGCTCCTCCTCCCCCACCCCGCCCCATCTCTCTCCCCCCACAAACTGTTTTTTTTGTTTTTGTTTTGTTTTACATATTTCTGTGTTGTTTTAGTCAATTCTTACACAATAGCTTCTTACACATATGTCATCCCCCTCCCCCCACCCCCACCCAAATTCGAAACTCAGTTTTTTTGTATTATTTTTGTTGTACATATTTCTGTGTTTTAGTCAGTTCTTACACATAGGGTGCACTTTATTGGTATGCCGATCGGGATGTGCCGGACTGAACCGGTCACGTGATCGGTACACCGAAATGTGCCGAGCTATTCTATCAGGGCTAGACGGCATATGCCGATTGGATGCGCGCGCCGTCACCCGGAATGAATCGAGTCAAAATCGGGTTAATCAGGTACAACGCGGCATATAACCGGGATACCAATAAAGTGCACCCATAGCTTTTTACACATATATGTTGCCCATACAGCCCCCCCCCCCCAACCCACTTCCCGAAGCCTCTCCACTCCTCCCACACTCGAAACTCAATTAGTAAAAATAAATGTATACATATGACTGTGTTGTTTTAGTCAATTCTTACACATTAGTTTGTTCCCCCCTCCCCACCACTTCAGTCTCTCCCACTCCCCCTTCCCCCACCTCCATTCGAAACTCCAAATATATTACTTTTTTTACATATTTCTGTGTTGTTTTAGTCAATTCTTATACATAGCTTCTTACACATATATGTTGCACCCTCCCCACCACCCTCCGTCTCTCTCCTCCCCTCCCCCACTCGACACTCAATATTTTTTATTTATTTTGCTTACATATTTCTGTGTTTTGGTCAACATAGCTTCTTACACGTATATGTTGCTCCCTCCCCACCCCACCCCTTCACCACGCGCCCCAATTCCCCCACTCGAAACGGATTATTATTATTATTATTTATATTTCTTACATATTTCCGTGTTGTTTTTGTCAATTCTTACACATAGCTATGTTGTCCCCTCCCTCCCCGTATTATTTTTTACATATTTCTGGGTTGCTTAGGTCAATTCTTACACATAGCTATGTTGCGCCCCCGCCCCCGCCCCCGCCCCCGCGCCCCACTCGAAACTGGTATATTTTTTTATTTCTTATTTTATTTTACATATGTCTGTTTTTTGGTCAATTCTTACACATAGCTTCTTACACATATATGTTGCCCCACTCCTGACCCTCGTCTCTCCCACCACCACCCAACCGCCACCCCATCACTCAAAACTCAAATATTTTTCATATTTCTGTGTTTTTTGGTAAATTTTTAAACATAGCTTTGTTGCCTCACAAACCCCACTCGAACCTGTTTTTAACATATTTCTGTGTTTTGGTCAATTCTTACACGTAGCTATGTTGCTCCCCCTCCCCCCGCCACCCTCCTACCCCCCCGCCCCGCCTTTTTTTTTTTTAGATATTTCCGTGTTGTTTGGTCAATTCTTACACATATAGCTATGTCCGCCTCGCTTCCCCGCCTCCCCACCCCCACACACGAACCAACCATCCCATTATCACTTTTTTTTTTTACATATATCTGTGTTGCTTTCTTTTTTCAATGATGTGCTACCGCCCAGGCCCGAGTTGCCTTTCGACCACAAATTTCTTTAAAATGACAGCAATTTTGGATTAAAACAGATAAAAATAATAAACTTTCACACATAATTGTATATCTGCCCGAGTTTCTATACAAGCCCCGTCCCCCAGCACCACCCCACATTGTTTTAGCCTTGTTTTCTGATGGTATATACTAGCTATATAATTTAATATTCTCTGAAAAATCGAATAGTCGAGCTGCGCTGTTCTCCGACAGCTCTTCTTGTTCCTGCAACCGATGGGCTTCTATGGAACCAAAATTCTGATAGCCCTTAAACTCTGTCCCATTTCACATCAAATTGTGTGTGTAAGCTGTGTTTGCAAGTCTATCTCTTACATTCCCTTACCCTAGCAAATTTGGCCATATAGCACTATCGTAAATGCTGCTTAAAGCTACAGTCTCTATATCAATCGATTTCTTCTTTGTGGGCGTGTCTTCATTTGTAACGTCATGTTCACAAGTTAATGTCGAAATCTAGTATTTAAGCGAGCAAATATAATGCAGGACATCATAGGTAGCGCAGTGGTGTAATGGTTAACTTCGCGGATTAGTAACCTAAGGCTCGCGCGTTCTGTCCCAGATGCACTATCTACTGAGATATAACGCTTCTTCTTGAAAAACTGGTATATTAGTAATGCATACCTCTAGCCATCCGTAAAAATCAACATTTTCTCACAAGTCGAGCTCCCAGTGTGTTTCGAACCCGCAGCGGTGAGAGGCGAAGTTTTTAACAACGCAACGTCTTTAACCATACCGTCACAGATGTTCGGTTGTTAGGACGATCCCTTATGTTTACAGTGGTTTCGTGACGATTTCACTGCGTTTTTTGCTGGGGCGCACTGCGTTTTTTGCTGGGTCGCAGAAGCGCTATGTGTCTTGAGACGAAAATACGCGTCATCCTGACGTGATGTAACATCTTGACGTCCTTGTTTAGGACGGTTGTTGGTCATTAGTCTCTCAGACGTTGATTTGATTGTTTGGAGTTTTACATCATTTTCAACATGTAAGAACACCTATGATGGTCGAATTTTTTGAAGTGGAGGCAGACCACCCACTTTTTTTGGTTGAACCAGTACTGTACACCTCCCGTCATCCGTAAGAACCAACACGTCCCTCGTATACGTTGAAATGGTCTTGTAGACTGGGCCCATTTTGTGAATGTCAGCGTCATTTTTTAGCAAGTGTTTTTTCTATTTATTTGGGTATGCGGAGTTCGATTATGGTGGATACCAAGCTGAATTTTAACAGGAAATGCAATTTGTGAGACATTTTATCCTCTTTTGATAGTTTTACTGGTAATTTGTGGAATATTGTTTTACAATAAACATTTTACAACAGTCATCAACTTTCTCCATATATTTTGACTTCTTATGCATTGACTTATCATAGGAAAATATTTGAAGATGACTTTTGACAGGAAAGACAATTTTCTGGGACATTTCATTGTTTTTTGATAATTTTACTGGGAATTTTTGAAATATGTTTTTTAAAATAAACATTTTACACCAGTCACCATGTGCCTCTACATATTTTGACTTCATATGCATTGAATTATCATATGAACATTATTTGAAGCTGAATTTTAACAGGAAATGCAATTTTGGGACATTTTATCTTTTGATAGTTTTACTGGTAATTTGTGGAATATTATTTTACAATAAGCATTTTACACCAGTCATCAACTTTCTCCACATATTTTGACTTCTTATGCATTGACTTACCGTAGGAATAATATTTGAAGATGATTTTTGACAGGAAAGACAATTTTGGGGGACATTTCATTGTTTTTTGATAATTTTACTGGGAATTTTTGAAATATGTTTTTTAAAATAAACAGTTTACACCAGTCACCATGTGCCTCTACATATTTTGACTTCATATGCATTGAATTATCATATGAACATTATTTGAAGCTGAATTTTAACAGGAAATGCAATTTTGGGACATTTTATCTTTTGATAGTTTTACTGGTAATTTGTGGAATATTATTTTACAATAAACATTTTACAACAGTCATCAACTTTCTCCATATATTTTGACTTCTTATGCATTGACTTATCATAGGAAAATATTTGAAGATGACTTTTGACAGGACAGACAATTTTCTGGGACATTTCATTGTTTTTTGATAATTTTACTGGGAATTTTTGAAATATGTTTTTTAAAATAAACATTTTACACCAGTCACCATGTGCCTCTACATATTTTGACTTCATATGCATTGAATTATTATATGAACATTATTTGAAGCTGAATTTTAACAGGAAATGCAATTTTGGGACATTTTATCTTTTGATAGTTTTACTGGTAATTTGTGGAATATTATTTTACAATAAACATTTTACACCAGTCATCAACTTTCTCCACATATTTTGACTTCTTATGCATTGACTTACCATAGAATAATATTTGAAGATGATTTTTGAGGAAAGACAATTTTGGGGGACATTTCATTGTTTTTTGATAATTTTACTGGGAATTTTTAGAATGTTTTTAAAATAAACATTTTACATCAGTTATCAATTGTCTCTACATATCTTGACTTCATATGCATTGAATTATCATAGGAATATTATTTGAAGCTGAATTTTAACAGAAAATGCAATTTTTGGGACATTTTATCATCTTTTGATAGTTTTACTGGTAATGTTTGGAATATTTTTTTTTAATTACATTTTACACCAGTCACCAACTTTCTCCACATAGTTTGACTTCATATGCATAGACTTATCATAGAAATAATATTTCAAGATACATTTTGACAGGAAAGACAATTTTGGGGACATTTCATTGTTATTTGATAACTTTTCTTGGAATTTTTGGAATATATTTTTAAAATAAACTTTTTAAATCCTTGAATCAATTCTTTCTACATATTCTGAATTTATATACATAGACTTATCATAGGAATAATATTTCAAGCTGAATTTTAACAGAAAATACAATTTTGGGTCATTTTATCATCTTTTGATAATATTACTGGGATTTGTTTTGATTATTTGTTTTTAAATAAACATTTTACATCAGTTATCAATATTCTCTATATATATTGGCTTTATATATATATATATATATATAAATGTATATTGACTTACTATAGGATAATATTTCAAGCTGATTGTAAAAAGGCGTTGCCTCTTTGAAATATGCGTTAGAATTATACAAGTCCAGCATTCTGCTGAAAGCACACATTGCTGTGCTATTTTAATTGGATTTGAGCCATTTTCAGTGAAGGGTCCTACAATTACTTTTTTGTTTGCAAGAAATAAGTTCAATACGGGTAGTTGCATGTATAGGACTGTTCATTCTATGTTCACTGCACTGGTATCTCTGGTATAGCACCGCCACCCTATTTCCACGATTGATAATGCACAAATCCAGTAATAAGCGAAAATAAATGCTAACTTACTCGTTGGTCTACGATGAACGTGTTTCAAGCTCAGCGGTGGAGCCAACAGCAAAGCCAGAAAGTTGCTCTGATCGTTAAAGAAGAGAATCAATATAATACAGTACTAGGTTACTGACTGAGCACTAATTATGCTTGCCTCTGCCAGAAAAACAGGCAGATCTTGTACAGTTTTTGTCTGAGCAATTGTGATTTCTAAAATGATAGACAATAGGGAAATGTGTGCTTCTACTAAAACACGGTCATCATATAGTACACATGATATCACTTATATGCGATCATCAAATGAGGACATTGATACACAATATGGAGTTGTATGCTCTCCAACACCAGTACTGCACTGTTTTCTTCTACTAGTGAATCATTTTCCGCATGTAGAGCGCCATCAACTGGCTTATAAAAGGCAAGTCGACGCAAAGGCGCTATATTTCAATCAGCGATGAACTTTTGCCATCAAGCAGAAGGTATTTCTAGAGCACCATAACCTTTTGAATGACTTAGGGAGCGAGACCTTACAGTATGCACCATTAAGTCTGCATAGTATTTTGCTTGTAGAATCTATAAGTGCAACAATGAAATATGTAGCCTTTATTTCACATGTTACATTTGCATTATCAAATAATGACACGAGACAGACTGTCAGTGCTAAAATAGAGCTACCAGTGCCAGTGAACATAGGTTTGACCCGTAGTGACAATGGTCTGCAGCCAATATTGATATCGATAAGCTCTTATCTGCTACTAGATACATTGCACATATATAAAACATGGTAGGATCCCTCACTGAAAATGCTGCTAATCCAATTAAACTGCACAGCTTGAATATGCACTCGCACAAAATCCAAGAAGAGGCACATAATTTCTTTGAATTATGAAACCTGAAGAGTCGTTAGGTGCACGTGAAGAATTACTTCGGTGGAATGTTCTTTTGTGTCATTTTCAACACATCTGTTTAGGCTACATATGACATGCAATGTGTTGATGACATGCAATGTCAATTGTTTTTAATGATGGTAGAGGTAGGCAAGCCCCTTTTTTGCTGGCTAGAACCAGTACTCTGTATAGCTCCTGCCATAAATAATATTCTCAACTTTCTCAAATTTCGAATAACGATTAACAATGTTAACCATATTTTCAGTTAAGTCAAATAATAACTATTTAATAAAATGTGTCAAATAAAATTAATCCACTTGAGGCGCATGGAAAATGGAATATAATTTCTCTCAAAAGTCAAATTTATGTGGAAAGAAAAAATGTATAGAAAATTGATATTTGATGTAAAAAGTTCTTTTTTTAAATATATTACAAAAGTTTCCAGTAAAATTATCGAAAAACTTTGAAAAACTACCGAAATATGAAAATAGTTGCCTTTCCTGTCAACATTCAGATTGAAATAGTATTCCTATAAATGTTTAGATAGTTATGGATTCAGAACATGTAAAGGCAATTAGTAATTGAGTGTAAAATGTGTATTTTAAACACATGTATATTCCAAAAATCCGAATAAAATTATCAAAAAACTATTTAATGTCCCAAATAGTACATTTCCTGTCAAAATGTCTGCTAATGTTTCCTATGGAAAGTCTATGTATATGAATCAAAATATGGAGAGAAAAATGATAACTGGATCAAAATGTTTATTTTAAAAATATATTACAATAATGTCCCAAAAATTGTCTTTCCTTTCAAAAGTCATCTTGAAATATTTTTCCGATGATAAGTAAATATATGATGTCAAAATATGTGGAGAAAATTGATGACTGGTGTAAAACATTTATTTTAAAAAGAAATTCCACAAATTACCAGTAAAACTATTAAAAGATGATAAAATGTCCCAAAAAAAATGCATTTTATGTTAAAATTCAACTTCAAATATTATTCCTACGATAAGTCAATGTAAATGAAATCAAAATATGTGGAGAAAATTGATGACTGGTGTAAATTTTTTATTTTAAATATATTTTCCAAACATTCCAAGTAAAATTAGTAAAAAGCAATAAAATATCCCAAAAATGGCCTTTGCCTGTCAAAATTCAACGAATCAGTAGTGTTATTTTTTACTGGTCCTTTGGGACCAACGAGCCCAATATAGGTGGCTTTAAAGTAGAATACCGCTTAAGCCGGTGCTAGGAGGCGTGAGAAGTGTTGCTTCTTTCGTTACTTCTCATGAACAGACTCAATAAAACCGAGTCTGCTGCTTTATTCTCTGAATTGTGTTTGTTGCTCTCAAAGGATCACCTTTATCAGTATTTATTAACATGCACACTAGCGTTCGTTTAGTGCAGTGTGGCGGCTGTAAAAAGTCTCCCCGTGCTACGAATCAGTAGTGTTATTTTTACTGGTCCTTTGGGACCAACGAGCCCAATATATGTGGCTTTAAAATAGAATACCGCTTAAGCCGGTGCTAGGGGGCTTGAGAAGTGTTGCTTCTTTCATTACTTCTCATGAACAGACTCAATAAAACCGAGTCTGCTGCTTTATTCTCTGAATTTTGTTTGTTGCTCTCAAAGGATCGCCTTTATCAGTATTTATTTTTCCCTCAAGTATATAGAGGATATGTGTTGTTTGTCGAAAATAACAGATTTTATTTCATCGAGAAGTGATTATTAAAATGCAACACCTCTCGTGCCTCCTGTTCACGAATAGGAAGCACGAGCGAAAATATACTATTAAACATTTGCTCACTTCGAGATTTGATTTTATGATCGTTATATTTTCAATAAGCCGCTTTACACATTTTCCCTACTACAAAAGTTTCCAAAGATATTTTATTTATACCCATATTGAACTCTTTTGTTATATATTTATATATGCAGTCATTTCCTTTTAACTTTTAAAAACCATTTCAAATCAATGTTTGAATAGAATGTACAATATGCAGTGTTTTTCTCCTGACCCGTTTACATTTGCGTAGGAATGTTTGCGTACATTCCGGCAGGGAGTAAGTATATATACTTACTTACTCCCTGATTCCGGCAGTGAAAAAATAAAACTCGATATTTCACACGTGTGTAATACCGCTTGTATTTCATTGCTAAAATGCACTATTTCGTTTCTTATCATAAAAAACATTTAACTAGTGCATGTTTCAAGCATTTTATATATTGTTTTTTTCTTCAGGTGCGAACTTATAGAACATTAGGGGAGGTTCTCCTTGATATGCAGTTGCTCATTGACGTAAGTGTAAATATTTAGCGTGTCCTTTTAAACAGTTAGCATCATCCACAGGTACATAATTTGACTGAATAGTGTTTAACTTTCCTACTTTCTCTACTCTTTTTGAAACGTTGAAGTGGACTCGGAAGCTAAATGCCTGTAGATAATATTGCAGGGCAACCATAATAAAATAAGGAAAAAACCTCAGATTTTTGGAAATGTTGAATTTGAGCACGCGAAGCGAACCTTTCAAAATCGACAATTTTCAAAAGCGACCGATACAACGTGATATACAACATATTATATTCTGTTGTATCTTATTCATACTTTTCCATAATACCCAGCTGTATATTATCATATCTACATAACTTGAATACATGATACGCCGCGGGCGATTTGGAAAACTTGGACTAATTGATTGGTGGACCGTAGTTTACACAGCAATTAGTTGACCACATCCAGTACCCAGTTGGGTACTCGTGTTGTTTTTAAATTTGATATACTGAAAGGAAAAAGAAACGCAGGGTGCGTATTTCCGCTATATACTGTATGTTTAATATGCTACTGCAAATCGAATGGTACAGGGCGACATTAGGCCTGTCCTTTTAGAAAGGTTTAAACAGCACTGAACACACCAATGGTTACCCCTTTAAAGTTTCATTATCGTCAGAATGCGCATTTGGCTCCAGCAGGTGAGAAAACTTAGGCTTTAAATGTTGCAATCACTTAACATTAAATACAGTACTGAACTGGCTCAATTTTATCAGAGGAACTTCAGCATTTATGAATTTCTTGTTACAACGTGTACTGTGATTAAAACATCGACAACATCACAGTTATGTCCTTTCTCTAACTGCACTTTTTTTTTTTTACAAAATATCTTGGGATTTCCTTGGAATATATATGAAATTAAGTGTGCAGTATATGCAATATATAGCGGAAATACGCACCCTGCGTTTCTTTTTCGTTTCAATGTACTAATAAATGTACGGTTTTTTATTTCAAAAAGTCGGTAATTTTAACAGAAAAGCCGGTAATCTAGTAAAAAAAGCCAGTAATTAACGGCGCAAAGCCTGAGATAAGGCTGGCCTGATACTGAATGCTTCTTCAACAAAGTCCAATCCATGTAATGCATCGAAATGGACTGATGCTGGGAACTGGCTCGTCAATACCCGATCATTCTTACTTACGAAGGGGGGACATACACGGTATTGACGAGCCAGTTCCCAGCATCAGTCCGTTTCGATTTCACATTACAGGGGGTCCCCTTCAATTCCCTTCAATTACTCCTAAATCACTTACCAATCATTGTTTTTGAAGTTTGTTCTGCATGCATTAATCTTCATTCTTACTTAAAAATATTGAACATTATACTCGACATCTTACCTAGAATCATCTTCAACGTTTACCCTGCGTTTCTTTATCCCTTCAGTACATCAATCGGAACTGCCTCAACCATTTTATTCAAAAATAATTTCCGATTATCTACGGAAATGAGCGAGTTTGCACGATTGTGATATACATGTATAAATAAACACACTATCTCCCTCCCACCTAATCACGTATTAGATATAGACAATATATTATGGTGACTGTCTAGAGTTTGTGCAGAGTCTTTTTCCTTACCTTGCTACTATTTACATTAAATTATGTCTAAATTGCCATTCCGCCATAATGACATTATTATCACTGACTATGTTGATTCCATTGCTGTTTGCTTAATATGTAAACCTTGGTGAAATAAAGAATATAACTGCATGCTTTAATCATCAATTCACATACCTGTCAAGTCTCGCGCATCGGTCGTAAGACTCGTGCATTTTGGGGTTAAATCGTGCTCACACGCATTCTGAAATTGATACCATTTCTTTTGCTGTCGGCGATTTTATTGAACTAAAATATTAACTAAAAAACGATAACATCTGATTAAATATTTACATATATTGACAAATATCAGCGACATATATACTTGTGAAACGTTGTTTGACCGTTGAGATCTAGGCGCGTACCTGCCTATACGCAGATACGCAGCCGCGCAATGAAAATATGAGACGCAAAACCTTTTTTTACCGTATTGTATACATTATTTGAACATAGCTGACATATAGAACTTGATGACATAACACGAATTAGTAAACAACTACGTTTGCTGACTATGCTATATTTGCTGACTTCAAATTTTAAATCTGTAAGAAAATCGTTTTTTTGCTAATTTGGCGTCCTTATTTAAAAAAAATCAGAGGGAGCATGCCGCCGCACCCCAATAGCAGGGTCAAACCTAATCTTGCATAATAGGTAAACGCCTTCAGGTACGCGCCTGAGATCCACATACTCATCAAACAGTGTTAAACATTTATTTGTACTCGAAAAGTCAACCTGGTTGAACTAACGTCCAGGGTATTGTACATAAAAGCAACACTTTAAAACTAGTAATGTGTCCATAGGGCACAGATGCCCCCGCTGAGGTCACTATGCCATAGTAATTTGATAATGAACATAAACACTGATAAACATGTTCAACATTCCTGTAAGTCTGACGACCGTGTGTAAACAGTAATGGTGGAAGGCGCGACAGGTTTTTCAGCCAAAGGGCCACAACTCTGTGGTTCTTGGTAAAGCGTTTGTGACGTCCGTACAGAAGTGCAAATATATATGCTCCCCCGTGTAGGCGCATAATTCATGCAGGCCGTGGCTATTTAGTTTTCCAAAAAAAATCACCCGGCAAAAAAAAGTTTTAATTTTCAGAATGCCTGAGAATCATAAATGTTTTCATAACGCCTCTGATGAGAACATATAATTTACGTGTGAGCGTGATTTGACATGAAATTATGTCGGAGTTTAGCGCGCGTGAGAGTTAACAGGCATGATACCATGGTAATAATCCACTGATTTTACAATAAACATTGTGTTCATATATGTCAAGTGACAGTAAACAGTTTTGGCAATGTTAATTTCTGGATTTAAGAAGTTGTATGGTAATCTAACTAAAGCTAGTTAACAGGTGGGATTGTAAACTTTCATTTGTATAATTATCATTTATGTCAATCGACCGTTTTTATAATTCAGAATGAGATTCCAAGATTAAACTGGGAGGCCAAGCGGAGGCGGCCGCGTATGCGTAGGTAGGTCTGTGTAAGATAAATAATATCTGTGTGTTTCGTATTTTACGTCTATGCCACGTATGCATAGGAAGGTCTGTGTAAGATAAATAATGAATGTTATCTGTGTGTGTTTCGTATTTTACGTCTATGCCACGTATGCGTAGGAAGGTCTGTGTAAGATAAATAATGAATGTTATCTGTATCTGTGTTTCGTATTTGACGTCTATGTGATCACTGATGTCACCATGCGTATTAGATGCAACCTTTTACAGCTGCCACACATGACTAATAAAGCGTAGGATTTATCAAGGGCCAAATCATTGTCCGAACCCACGTGTTATTTATTACGTTATCACTCCATTTATCACTAGAGAGTAACGGAATGCAATCAAACGTGGGTATGTACAGTCCGGTATTGATAACTTGACGTTAACAGTAAATTTGAAAGTGGACTAGTAGGGTGAGCAGGTAGTCTCATTTATTTGACGTCTTCGGCTGCTTTTTTTACATACGGACGTTTATAGATGCACCCTAGACGTCTCAATGCGTTTCACCAAAAAACGTGTGGATAATTTCAGGCTATTTGTATATGTTTCTTGTATAACGTCACTGACACCTGTGTTTAGCCGTTCACACAATGTGTAGAACCTGGATTTAAAATATTTCATTTAAAAAAAAACATTTTGATTAAAATTTAACTGAAATGGATAACAAATGGATAAAAAGTGGTGTACATAGTGGTCAGTCTTGTGGATTGTCAATCATATAACTTTTAGTGCAGGGGTTCAAATCAGATGACGGATATTATTTTTTTGTAAACTGTACAATGTATGTTGTTTTTTGGGTGGTATGTGAACAATGTATCTGTCACTTTGTACACATTCAGATTGTTTTTTTCTTTTTTTGTATTCTTTTGTTTAACAGGTGGGCATACGTCTTGGTACAACACTTTCACTATAATTCATGATTTGGAAACCGCGACGTGTTATGTACTTTTTCCATTTTTTGCCAGATAACCATTATCGTTCAGTTCCAGTGGACACTATTTTACACGCATTATGTTTATGTAATTTCTTATGAAATGTTAAGCTAAAATTAACGTCCGCTACCGACAAAGTCACGTTTAGCTACAAAACAGATGTTATCCATCTAATGTATCACGATGAAAAACAACATAGAAATGCTCGACTCGATCAAAACCTCAAGCATCACGCAACAATTATAAAAGCTACGGGGAAAATAATTGAATTGAATTGGATTGTATAGTCGCACCAACAGCTAAGGTAATATGGCGACTTTCCAGCTTCACTGGTTGAGGAAGACCCCAGGTGCACGGGCGGGCACCTGGGTAGAACCACGACGTTCCGCAAGCCAACTGGTACGGGGAAAATAAACATATGGGGCTATTTAAAGGTCTTGTAATTGAGCATAGCATAGGCCATGTCCCAAAGCTATGTTGAACATTTAAATATTATTTACCTTGATTTTTCTTTAAAAATCTCATCCCCGCACGCCATTTTCCGTGTAATGTATTCTGCAAAAAGTCACGTGATTCCCCACACTGTCTATGCTTAGTCTATCATTTGTTTTACCTGTCAGTGATGATAGTATTGTATTGGTTTGAACCATAGCAACGCCAGATTATGAGTCCGGACTGTAATTCCAGACTTTTCTTATACCTCTCGAATCAGCACTTACATCGAGTTTGTAATCTGCAATCATTTTATTTTTCACTTTATCAGAATCGCGACTTACGTTTCCTAATAACATTTTATATCCTAGACTGCTACACTAGGCCAGGGCTTTAATTATAGTCATTATAGCCGAAAATAAGAGTCAAGGTCAAACAAACTCCAACAGAAAGTATTTTAGGATTTTTAGAATCAACGAAATGTAACGAGTTTCAGAAAAAAAAGTCCTCAAGATAAAGATGGTTGGAAATGCTAAATTTTGGGGCAAAAAGTTGCGTTTTAAGAGAAAATCTCCGGAAACTAATTTTGAAAAAAATAATTTGAGCAAATAAGAATCATTTAATAGTGCGGAAATGCTCGTTCAAATGCATCTCTATGTAAATCAAGGTTTAATAGATGGATATGAGGTTAATAATACGAGATTTTGGGGGAAAACTTGGTAAAAATGAATACAATCCTTGATTTCTGTAATACGTTTGGTATTACTAGGCTATAAATGAAAAAAATACTATTGAGCTATAAACAATTAGTTTCTTACTGTTTTGCACAGAGAAAAGTACCTAAAAAGTATATAACAGCTATAAAAAATGTTCAAAAAAGAGAGGAACTAAGATGGTGGAGAACCGTAGGAACTTTCCTTATCACACAAGACTACGTATGCTAGGGTTGCCGACACTTGAATATAGAAGAGAACGGGATGACGCGATTCAGGATTACAAAATCCTATATAATATTGACATAATAGATAAAAATAAACTTCACCCAGGCCCCAAATCTTTGTACAAGGGGAAATTCGAAGAATCTATTTAAAAGAAGAGTTAGAACTGATATCAGGAAATACTCATTTGCTTACAGAGTCGTAGAATCTTCGAACAAACTCCTAAACTTAGTGATAAGAGGCACCCACCCACCATTAATTCCTTTAGAAGCTGGCTAAACAAACATTGGGCAAATCATCCTCTCGAGTTAAGTCAATCAAGCCAGTAAGGAACCGGAAGTCATAACTTATTTATAAAGAACATATAATACCAGACTGGGAAAACAACCATCAAAAACACTGGCTTCTGCAATAGTATGAACCGTGTTACCAAATCAGCAAACCTCCGTTTTCAAATTATTTAACAAATATTTACTGTTTTAGGCCCATTCGCCCAGTTCTGCCACGCAGGGAGGAGGATGCCTCGGATGATGATGATGATGATGACAACGACAATGACCAAGGTATGTCTATACTGAATATATTTCTCTGTCGATTTCGTTGTCCTATGGTCAACACAGGGGTCCGGTTCATGTGCTTTGTCGCTAAATACCAGTTGAAATCAAAACACAATTATCCTAAATTAGTTGCAAATTATCCTACAAGAGATCAGGATCGAAGTATATATACATACATACTCCCTGACGAGATTCGAAGACATGGGAGTCCAGCAACCATATCAAAGTATAATACTATAGAACATATGCTATAGAACATTGTTCTATAGTTCTATACTATGAAATGGCTGCTGGACTGACTGAGCAGCCATTTAATCGAACATTTTGTTCTATACTATATATATTTCAACTGTTATTTATAGACAAAGCACATGAGCCGGACCCCTATGATGGTCATGAAACATTTATTTCAGTTTTTCCTTATCAAATTATCTAATGGAGATGTATGCCCCTTTTCATCAACTTTAAAACTTAAAAAAGCTCAATAATGTAAGAAGGGTTGCACCCCGTCTTCATATTTGATAAAATAAGCACAAGGCAGATGATATGTGGTCCGACGCACACCCTGCTAGTTTGAAAATGTTATACTGCCAGCGTTGTTTAAACGGCGGTATACGATCCTATATTTTATAAACGGAGGTAATGTATTTATATATATTTCTAAAACTATCACTGAAGGGATTAATACACCCGGTTAAAGTCCAACAACAGACCATAATTCTGTAATACGTTAGGCAATCCACAATGTGTGATGTAGAGGGACATAGTCATAGGTCATCAGTTGTTTTGTGTATATGAAGTTTGGGAAAAACCCACTCAAAACTGCTTGAGAAATGGTAGCAATAAAAAATGTGTTCCGGGAGGCGACGCAATAGGACAAACCTGTGACACAACAGGACGTTACGGACAACGTGATTCCTATATAGCGCCCTCTTCACGGTATATTAAACATGGCCACAGCTGAAGCCATAAACATTGAAGAAACTGCCATTGAGGAATGTTAAGATAGTCGAGGAGCTACGCTAAGACACACTGAGGCAGTTGCGTCAAAAGAATTGTAGGCATGTTGATTAATATACGTATATATACATACATGATGTATATAAGCCAGATTGCATGACATAAGGTCTTCAAAACTGTTTGAGGGAAGAAAGTTATAACATTGTATTGGATGTTTTGGATTTTATAGTCGCACCAACAACTTAGGTCATAATAGCGACTTTCCAGCTTCCACTGGTAGAGGAAGACCCCAGGTGCCCCTCGGGGCAACTTTTATGCACGGGCGGGCTCCTGGGTAGAATCACCAATATTCCGCAAGCCAGCTGGATAGCTTCCTCATATCCAAGTAATAACAAGTTATAAAAAGTATATAACAAAAGAAATGACTGTTCCATAACTTGAAAGATGAGTCAGTCATTTGAAAAGTGTACGCAAGATGTTCACAAATTATATTTCTAACATAGTATTTGTAATTAAAATGGATGTAAACTAAAAGCACATTTTAAGTTAAGAAATATTCCTATTATATGAAATATTCAAAGCGGATACTTCTGAAAATATTCTAAAACCATTTTTCTATTTTTAGTAATAGTGACCTTAATCCCAATGACCTCAAATGCAGTCTCAAACTTCATTTTCATGTTAGCTGCCTATCCAGAAAGTTTCGGGCAAATATAAATCTTATTCCTAACCGAAGTTATTGAGCGGAAACCATTTTTCTGTTTTCAGAAACAGTGACCTTGACATTGAACGGGTACACATTGACTCAAAAGTATGCAATCCGTTGGTTGCTTTTTTGTGTAAGCTACCTACCTTGAAAAATTTCGCCACTATCTCATGACATTTTCCTTCCTTCCTAGTACCAGTGACCTTGACCCTTTGAATGCAGTGACCCCAAATGCAATCCCAAGTTTTCTTTTTGTATAAATTACGTATCTATAAATTGTCGTGCTAATATCTCATTCGTTACTGAAGTTATTGAACGGAAACCATTTTAGTTTTTTAGTAATAGTAATCTTAACCTTCACCCCAGTAGGCCCAAATTCGACCCCAAGCTTTTTCTTTGGATGTATAAGCTACCTATCCAAAATGTTTCATGCGTGTTTTTCATAAAATTTGTATGACCTGTACAATTAACAATCTTTTATTGTTGTTTATGTATTACAATAAAATCAATTCTGATAATTATTAGTATCAAGGTAATTGACCCTTTGTTTCGCATTCAGGTCACCCGCCACCGCCACAGCCACCAGCTCATTCGCCACCGTCATCGCCACCGTCATCTCCACCGCCATCACCACCGTCATCACCACCGTCATCGCCACCGTCATCGCCACCGTCATCACCACCAGCATCACCTTCAACAACTTCGTCGTCATCCATGTATGAAACACCTCCATCATCGCCAAGGAAATCGCTGAAATCGCTGAAATCGCTGAAATCGCTGAAATCTCAAACATCCACATCATTGCCACGGAAATCATCGCTGCCAAGGAAATCTCTCCATCCATCATCTTCGCCACTACCATCGACATCTTCATCTTCACCACTACCATCGACATCTTCATCATCTCCACCGAAATCGCTGAAATCGCTGAAATCTCAAACATCCACATCATTGCCACGGAAATCATCGCTGCCAAGGAAATCTCTGCATCCATCATCTTCACCACTACCATCGACATCTTCATCTTCACCACTACCATCGACATCTTCATCTTCACCACTACCATCGACATCTTCATCATCTCCACCGAAATCGCTGAAATCGCTGAAATCTCAAACATCCACATCTTTGCCACGGAAATCATCGCTGCCAAGGAAATTTCTGCATAGATCATCTTCACCACTACCATCGACATCTTCATCATCTCTACCAGCGCCGGAATTGAGGCAAAGCTTGGTAAGAATTGAGTTTTGTGGGGTGTGCGTAAGGCAATTTTAGAATTAATGGAGTTATTATTAGGGAATAATTATGGGTATGGGGTATACTTTTGATTACCCAAAGGTGAAATGGTAACCTCTGAACATTCCAGTCAGTCAACCATAGACAAATAAAAACAAGAGGGCGCTCTACTGGCTATATGGAGTCTGTGGTGAGGAGCAAGACATCAATATGTGTAATCAGGCATAGTATTGATTATTCCTGGCAAACTTTACCTAAATCCAGCAAGGGGTTCAGGAATCCTAGTCTGGATAAAGTTTATGTATAAAGGGCCATAACTGTCAAAATCATTTAACCGTAATACGGCGATGGCACAATTAGGCTTGGTATTGCAAAGTTGTGTTTAAATCCAGACAAAGATTCAGATGAACTAGTATTACCGATCCGATTTTGCTTATTGTGGAACTTGTCCAAACTTCCATCGATATTATAATTAGCAACCTCGTAAAGTTGGGCAAAGTTAGGATAAAAAACCGAGGCAAAACACAGCATTTTTAACTAAATCAAGGGCAATAACTGTGGTGTTACTGGTCCGATCTGGCTGGACTCGGCCAGTAGAGCTTATGGGATGACGAGTTGGTTCCGTTTTCAACTTTATTGTTATTATTATTAGTTTTTTTCCTCTAATCTTTGAATCCCCTAAGAATATATGAAAACTTTGCTCGTGTATTCTTTGTCATGAAAAAGAAACTCCGCGACAAGGGCAATAGCTATGTTGTGCAGTTTTGCCCCGTTTTATTCAACTTAGATTCCCCAAAAATAAACAAGGTCTTGAAAGAAGGATAAACATATCGGACAAGGAAAGCAGCATACAAGGACGACAGTCAACCACAAAACACAAAAACAAACACGCAAACAGACAAACGAAAAGGCAAAAGTTATAAAAAATGCAAACGACATCACAAACACAAAAGGGTTGACAATAGGGCTACCGCCTTGGAACGGTCAGTGGCAAAGTAGGCCACTGGGGTTTTAAACCGGTTCTAGGGTGCACCAAACCTCACACTTACCCTACTGTCATCCCATTAAAACAGGACAGTGTAAATAAAGAAATCCCCGCCATGATCTAATCTCTAACTAACAAGGCAGCAAGTTGAGAACGCTAGCCTTGGACAGCTCCTGTAACTGGAGTTACGTTCCATTAACCTGAAACTTACAAATATTGGGATAACTTGACAATTTATTTGAAGTGTTTTTTATGACCGATAGTTGAAGATGGAAAATAGATTGAATCATTCACTCTTGTTTAATCGATTTATTGATTTTTGTTGCAGAGACTAAAGCGACCAAAAGAGGAAGAGGAGGAGGAAGAGGAAAAAGAACAGAGCAACGTTAGTTTTATGTTTACACATTTTAAAATTGAAAGGCATAATGAATATGGTTTTTAACATGTTAAAGCGTAAAGGTTTGGGATTACGCAATACAAATAATAGAATAAAACTGATCATTTCACTTTCATATCACCAAAGGTCAGAACTATACCGTGCTATTACTTTTTCCAACAAAATTTAATACTCTGTCTATGCATATCACATTTAAAACGTTCATTTAATTAATGCATGAGGAAATACCAAGTCTGGATCATTTATATTATTTTGACAGAGTTGGCATAGTCTGGCATTGAGCTATTGTTACCATTATCTGCCTGTTGTATAATATTGTGATTCATATTTAGTTAGAGCATGCATTAGGTGATACCTTTGTTGTGCCCCAAAGCGAGTAGATAATATAGTAGCGCACTGTCCGTTTGTTCGTTTGCCCGTCCGAAACGACCCTATTGAAAAGAAATTAAGAAGCAATAAGGTGTCATGCGCAAGAATCGGGTCAGAATAACTGGATTCTGAACAAACTGTTCACATATCATACGTTTAGGACATTAAAGTTATCTAAAGTTAAATAGTAATAAAATCAAATTCGTCTTCAAACGTCCTAGTGCACTGCACAAGAACCAGAACTCTATATTCGTGCAAAAGAGTTATTGCCCTTTATAATTGTATAGCCACATTTTGTTTCTTGTCTTAAAAAGACAATTGTTTCATTTCAGAAAAGAAGGCGATACACCCGATAGAGCTATCAAGCCACCAGATAGCTGCTTAAATTCTTTACTTGGTATAAACATGCATAAAGAGGTGCTCATATTCATGAATACATTTTGAACACGTAAGCAGAATGGTATTTTCTTCATATTTTGTTTAAATAATGGCCATACAGGATGGTCAATATGATCACCTGATTTAAATTGATTTGGCATGCAATTTTTCTATTGGTTTTGGCGGAAGGTTTCTGCCATTATTTTCTAATGGCCATATCATTCGATTTTATAAAATATAAAGAACATGTGCTACTGTACACTTTAAAAGGATAGTCCTTATTAAGTATTTAACAACCTTAAATTCAACAAAAAACTAAATAAATAAAAATAAATTAATATAAAGTAATAATTATAGTATAAAATAACTCAATAGTCATAGTCGGTACATAAAGTCAGTACATAAAGCCAGACGAGTACATAAAATCTGTACATAAAGTCTGTACATAAAGTCAATACATAAAGTCAGTACATTAAGCCAGTACATCAAGTCAGTACATAAAGCCAGGACAAAAAGTTCATACATAGTCGGTACATACAATGTTATAAATGAAATTTAAATATATGTATTATTAAGAAATAAAATAAATATAAATAAATAAAAAATGTATTAATAAATAAATTAATGAAATAACACTACGTAACACCTAACCTCTAATTTTCTCTTCTTTGGCTCTGTTCCTTCTGAATCTGAATCGGTACGTTGCAGGGCCAGTGACGCCTTCAATCGCAATGGAAGAGAGATGATTTTAACACTGTGTTTAGAGTCTTGAAGAGCTGTCTTGAAGCTCGTAACTGTTACTGCGCACACAACACCGTCTTCAAAGGTCCATTATAATACTCTTTTTTTTCTAGTATGTTCCACTCTATAACTGTTCTTGAGAAAATAGTTTTTAAACTGCTCAGTGTTACATTGAAAGTGTTAAAGCATTTACTATTGTTTGTCTATGTTATACTCAAAGGCCCTGTATTGTCTAGCTTTTATATTTCGTTAAGCCCGGACTAGAGTCAAAATGTCATGGTATGGTAGAGCTTGTGCCTGCCCCGCAACCACCTTGTAAAGGAATGTCAGCATATTAGTCTTGCGTCTACGTTGTCAGCTTGGGAGCTCAAGTTGCTCTAGCAACCTGGAAACGCATCCCTCATCTCTGGATTTGTAGTCACAGTAATGAAGCGTGCTGCTTGTCGTTGCATCTTTTCGACAATGAAATAGGGATCCCAGATGGTTGGGCTGTATTCTAGTGTGGTTCTTACTAGTGCGGGATAAGCTGTTTTTCTGCAGATGATCGGGCAGTGTTTTAGGTTCTTTTTAATGAAGCCCAAGGAGCTGTTTGCCTTCTTTATTGTTGTATTGATGTGATTGTTCTATTTTAGATCTGATGAGATGGCGACTCCTAAATATGGTTGGTCTTGGAATTGTTGAAGAATATGACTATTTAGTTCAGAGAAGTGTAATGATTTGCCATTAATACTCTGTAACAGTTCTTGGAATTGAACTGCATTCCCAATATTTTTTGCCCATTTCTCTAAAGCATCTAAATCACGTTGAAGGGTTAAGTGGTCTTCGAGTGTATTTATCAGAGGTGTAGATAAATTTTGACAGCAATGAGTATTTACTTATCAGAAGTAAAAAGAAATCTTGCAGAGTAAACGCCTTTTTTTAAAATAAATATTTCATGTTTTCAAAATGGATGTGAATTAATACATTTCAAAAGAAAAAACTAATTACTATTCAGATTAAATGGAAGTTAAGTAAAAACAAAAGAAATACTGTTTGACCTTAATATTATACACATGCTTGAAACAATTTTCATCATTTTAATATGGAATAAATTGTTCCACAGGACCATACATACACATATCGAGTGTTTGTAGGATTTTAAGTCACAAATGTCATCATACTTGATAGACCTGTATAACAACATACTTTCTTTGTCAGTTGGCTTTAATTTCTGACTGTCTCTTTTAAAGTTTGATGTAGTTCATACTGTACATCAAGGTCACTATCTGCTACTCCGTGGTCTTGGTTTTCTTGGTAAACAGCAGACAGTGTACATTGGTCCTTGCTTTGGGTTTTTGAAATGATAGATTGAACTTGCTTACAAAACACATGTCTATAAACATTGCAATTATAAAGCACACTTCCTCTGCTTCTGCAGTTGCTTTGATATAGCTCACACGTTTACCTAATGGACGTTCTCTTTGTATATTTTTGAGTGTAATGCGATGATATGGTTGAAAACATTCAATCTCGAATTTCAATTTATCATCTGGTGTTTTATTTTTGAATTTCTGTTTTCCTCTCCTATCGTGTCCAACGAAACTTCTGTGAACTTTATTTTTCATTGCATACTCAACTGCCTTTATGACTATATTCAGTGTTCCCAAGAAGAACTTCTTACAGAATCTCACATTTTGTGCCTTTTCCTTACTAGTTTCATCTGGGATTGGCAAATAGTATGCGAATATTTAAAGCGACATTTCTCAGCCTTTGTAATTCATCTCCCTTTGTAATTCATCTCCCTTTGTAATTCATCTCTCTTTGTAATTCGTCTCCCTTTGTAATTCATCTCCCTTTTTTTTGACAACTGTGTTCCATCTGTATACTCAAATCCATGATCCCTGCAATATTTCCGTATGTTTCTTTTCCATTTATCAGTGTTTCTTTTTCTTTTTCTCTACATCAGATTCTTAGCAGTGCTTTGATAGTCTGTTTGTTTCCGTGGGGTCACCACAGGGTCTTCTTCATTTGATTCAGGTATATCTTGTTCTTGTGGTTGTGTATGCCCTGAATTGCCTTTCAGTCTCTTTCTGTCATAATGCTCATAACCTGTGCAAGCCATATATGCTATGTTAATTACATGGTCGATGGTTGAACATGATCCGGCTTGACCTGCAGTACTTGTGAAGAAATATTGCTGGAGAATATTCAAACTGTTAACTTAAACATTTGTGCGACTGCCAGAGGCATGCAGTCAGCCGACTCAGTATTTCAGTGTCCACTTCTGACATGTGCTGGATATTTTCATGATATAATTCCGATCTAATGGATTCATCTGCATTCTCAGTGTTTGATTGGAAAGTTACGTAATGATCTTTGCTTGATTGAAAGTGTTCCATTACTTTTTTCGAAATGTTGTAACGTTGCTAAATGTAGCATCTTCTGCTAACTGTGGTGAAACAGATTTGAAGAAACAGTCTCCTTCGGGACAGATTCAGATTCTTTCTTTCCTTTCTTTACTGGACAGCAGATTGTCAAGTATTGCCTCATGGTATTCCAGGCAGATTGTCAAGTATTGCCTCCTGGCATTCCAGGCAGATTGTCAAGTATTGCCTCATGGTATTCCAGGCAGATTATCAAGTATTGCCTCCTGGTATTCCAGGAAGATTGTCCAAGTATTGCCTCATGGTATTCCAGGCAGATTGTCAAGTATTGCCTCCTGGTATTCCAGGCAGATTGTCAAGTATTGCCTCCTGGTATTCCAGGCAGATTGTCAAGTATTGCCTCATGCAATTCCAGGCAGATTGTTGTCAAATATTGCCTCATGGTATTCCAGGCAGATTGTCAAGTATTGCCTCATGGTATTCCAGGCAGATTGTCAAGTATTGCCTCATGGTATTCCTCGCCGCCTTCAGAATATCCTTTATCTTACTTTTATTTAGTGTTTTTCAAGTTGCGTGGTGACTGTCTTGTCACTGATATTACGCTTCTTCCATGGACCAAAAGGATGATGTTTGTTGCTGGATTGTGTGGCTTTCAAAACAATGTTTCTTTGTCTTTTAGTCCTTTTTTCACAAATTCACACCATCTTACCAGTACAGCTAACCCAGGAATGTGTATCCAGTTCTAATTATCACTTGTCTGGTAGCTCGTTGATTTGGCATAGGAAGAGGAGAGGGTCTAAGACTGTGACTTGAGGTACGCCGGAGTCAACTGTAATTACGTAGGAGTACTTACCGTCCACTACTACCCTCATGTGTCTATTGGTGCCAGTCATTTATAGGTCCATCAATCCCGTAGTTATTCATTTTGTAAAGTAGCTTCTCATGGGACACGGTATCAAGGCCTTAGAGAAGTCTAGTATGGTGATGTCTAACTGGGAGCCTTTGTTGTGATTCTTCAGCAGGTCAGCTGAGGTAATATTACAATTAGTAATACACGTGCAGTCAGCTGAGACCGTATTGTCATTAGCACGGTCAGCTGTGGTAATATTGCCATTAGCAATACAAGCAGTCAGCTGTGGTAATATTGCCATTAGTAATACATGCACGTTCATCTGTGGTAATATTGCCATTAGTAATACACGCACGGTCAGCTGTGGTTTTACTACCATTAGTAATACACGCACGGTCAGTTGTGGTAATATTGCCAGTAGTAATACACGCACGGTCAGCTTTGGTTTTATTGCCATTAAAAATACACACACTGTCGGCTTTGGTAATATTGCCATTAGTAATATATGCACGTTCATCTGTGGTAGTATGGCTATTAGTAATACATGCACGTTCAACTGTGGTTTTATTGCCATTAGTAATACACGCACGGTCAGCTGTGGTAATATTGCCATTAGTAATATATGCACGTTCATCTGTGGTAATATAGCCATTAGTAATACACGCACGGTCAGCTGTGGTAATATTGCCATTAGTAATACACGCATGTTCAGCTGTGGTAATACTGCCATTAGTAATACACGCACGGTCAGCTGTGGTAATACTGCCATTAGTAATACACGCACGGTCAGCTGTGGTAATACTGCCATTATTAATACACGCACGGTCAGCTGTGGTAATACTGTCATAAGTAATACACGCACGGTCAGCTGTTGTAATACTGCCATTAGTAATACACGCATGTTTAGCTGTGGTAATATTGCATAAGTAATACACGCACGTTCAGCTGTGGTAATATTGCCATTAGTAATACACGCACGGTCAGCTGTGGTAATATTTGCCATTAGTAATACACGCGCGGTCAGCTGTGGTAATATTGCCATTAGTAATACATGCACGGTCAGCTGTGGTAATATTGCCATTAGTAATACATGCACGGTCAGCTGTGGTAATATTGCCATTAGAAAAACAGTCAACTTTTAATGCCCTTGTCATGGTGGGCATAGTTCATGAGCGTTATTTCCTACAAAGTGCCTTGCTGTGCTTAACCACAAACTCAAGACTTAATCCAGCATCAAAAATAGGACGTTAGGGTATGGTTGGGTGGTGGGGGTGCGGTTGGGTGGTGGGGGGTTATTGACCAAGAAAAAAATCATATGTATTTAGTTTGTAGGCAAATGGACAACACATTAGCAATATACTCAATTGTTTCATGAGCTCATTGTATTGCATGTATATATCCATTATTAACATATTAATCTCAACAATACAAATGATCCATCAATTAATACAACTAACCCTCACCTTTAACCTAATTAGATAATTCAGTATATGTTATATGTGTTGCAAGTAAAGATAAAAGGGCCTTTTTAATTATTCGAGACAGGAATAATAGATCGACATGCACTATATACAAACTTGAGCCCATTTGCTGTGAGTTTCCTCAGCAGTGAGTTGTTCACCAGTCCGTAGTTCCATAGTGATGTCTATTCTGGGAAATTTTAAGTTTGGGGTTAAGCATCTCCTGGCACACCATGGAATACCACTTGCATCATATATCTGTTCTTTCTTGTATAATGAGGGTCATGAATACATGAATGAATTTTCCTACCTACATACACATCTTACAAATCTAAGGTCTGGTTTGGGCAAATTAAAATTGTTTTAACTTTAAAACATATTCTTTCAATTTGGAACTTTTGTCTCAAAGTTGGGAAAAGAATATAATTATGTTAACAGTTTTGGTATTGGAAATATAGCCCATTAACGGCTTTAAAACAGCCAAAAAAAACCCGGTGCCATTATATATTTTACACAGACCTACCTCAGGGGTCGCCTCCTCACTTCACTATTATATTCGTCTAGGCGTATCAACATCGTCATCATCCGCCTCATCTTCCCTCGGTAAGACTCGAGATCAAATTGAAAAAGAAAATGTCATTCAAAGGAAATTTATATTTAAATTGTACCAACAAACGATGCAAACTGTTCCTGAGGTTAACATTACTTGGTCCAAGTATAACCTCTTATACCCCATCTAACCCCTTCTCCAAAACACTAAACCGGAGTTGGCTGGGTTTAAATAGACAGATTATCGCAAATTTTCTGTAAAATATTTTTAAAATATCTGGTATAAAATCATGCCAGATTAAACCCCGGCACTGGAGCATCAAATTAATAGTTATCACCTCAAAACTCATTTTACGCAAAATTGAATCACGGGTATAGTTTTAATCGGCACATATACATTATTATATGACCTGAACACTGTATAGAGTTTTGATACGTGGGTTTGTTGTGTACTTTTGCAGGTTGGTTTCTTTAAACACAACATATTGAGTGAATTGTCTAATTGTACAATTTTAACTTACTTTCTTCATGAGCGCTCCAAATCGCTTAGATAATTGTGCCGGGGTAAAATCTGGGTAATCTACCCCGGCAAAGTCGAAAGTGATGGTGTTCCACGGTTGCATTAGTTCCGCACTCATAAATGTCCACATTACTTCGTTTAACCAGTTTCCAGTGTCGTCCGAGTCCATCCCATTAAAAAACGATAGTTGTAAAACCGTGAGCGTCCTTGTAAAAGAGTATGATAATGGACCTTTGGGAATGGCCGAATACGACCCATACAAAATATTGTAGTCTCGGTTTGATTGAGACTGTTTATGAACATTAGGGAAATATGCTAGCTACCGCTCACGCTCTCTAGCCCCGGGTTGAGCATAAATCAATATTCATAAAATCAATAGTACATATTTTTAACCATCCCGAAATAAATTGATTTATCAGATTTGAGGGTCGTTCGAGTCCATCCAATTAAATAGTAAAACTACTGGCTGCATAAGTTCCGAACCCGACAGCGTCCTTGTGATCTCATTAATTAAGTTCGAAGATGTAGTTCGAGTCCATCCTTTCGTTTGGAGCGCTGCTCAGCTAGAAAATCTAGGTAATTTAGCCTCTCTAAATCAACTTCTACAGTATTGTTATTATGGCCGCAGCAGATCGGCGATGGAAAGTGACCGGGATATCTCGTCTAGCAGATGTGATGTGGTTGTTTTATTACACCCGACAGCGTCCTTGTGGTCTCATTAATTAAGTTCGAAGATGTAGTTCGAGTCCATCCTTTCGTTTGGAGCGCTGCTCAGCTAGAAAATCTAGGTAATTTAGCTTCTCTAAATCAACTTCTACAGTATTGTTATTATGGCCGCAGCAGATCGGCGATGGAAAGTGACCGGGATATCTCGTCTAGCAGATGTGATGTGGTTGTTTTATTACACCCGACAGCGTCCTTGTGGTCTCATTAAGTTCGAAGATGTTGTTCAAGTCCATCCTTTCGTTTTGAGCGCTGCTCAGGTAGGAAATCTGGGTAATTTAGCCTCTCAAAATCAACTTGTACAGTATTGTATGGCCGCAGCAGATCGGCGGTGGAAAGTGACTCGTCTAGCAGATTTGATGTGGTTGTTTTATTCCACAATATTAATTAGTAAAAAGATAAAATATTCTTAATGCAGTGTAAATTCTCATCAAGGCTTATGTCTAAGTAGAACATGTGCATTCTCTATATACACAAATTGGACCTGACTGGGATCATATTTGACCCCAGGGAGACGAACAAAAAAATCTTGATAGTTTAGTACCTTAGTTGATCATTTCTAAAATGCTTTATCAAATTCTATGATGCCCTTCTTGATTTTAGGCTTCAATTTGGTTTTTAGTAATTGCGACCATTTTGAAAGTCGGATTGGCCCAATTGTTTCTTCTGTAAAGTACTTCTCGTTGCAGGATGTCTCATATCTTAGAATTGAGCAGTAATTCGATTGAATTGAATTGCATTTAATAGTCGCACCAATATCTAAGGTCATATAGAGATTTTCCAGCTTCGATTGGTGCAGGAAGACCCAAGATGGGCTCTTGACAATGTTCGGGCACAGGCGGGCACCTAGATAGAACCACTTCTATCCGCAAGCCAACTGGATAGTTTCCCCACAGGCAGTGCGTTAGCATGCGATGTCTATTTTGCACAACATAGTTGTCAGGTGGATTATACAGTATATATATTAGTGACTGAACTTATATGTCGCTTTGATGGAGATATGTTCCTGTGAGCATTCTGGCTTTAGTAATACCCTTCTTAGCTATGGGTAGGGAAGACTGGTTCGCTTTCCATTTATGGTGGATGTCACCAATTAATCAATAATTGACCTATATTTTAGTAATATCAGGGATCCTTTGTAAGATTTTGGTCTATTGCAGTTTTTGCGCACAATATGACCTGCTTGTAGTTGGTAGCAAGGTTTAAAGTTCTTGTATTGTGTCTAGCTTGTAGAGATCCAATAAGAGGATTACCTAAAGAAAATATCTCCTGGAATTGTTTTTCCTCCTATAGAGGGCAATATACGGCCCATCCATCTTGATATGCTCATAAATACATGTATATCCTTATATGGCTTTTCCAATGTATTTTCCTCTGAAGACCATCATTATGTGGCTTTTCCAATTTAGTTCCCGCCGAAGAACATGGTTATGTGGCTTTTCCAATGTATTTCCCTCCGAAGACCATCCTTATGTGGCTTTTCCAATGTAGTTCCCGCCGAAGAACATCATTATGTGACTTTTCCAATGTTTTTCTCTCCAAAGACCATCCTTATGTGGCTTTTCCAATGTAATTCCTCCGAAGACCATCCTTGTATGGCTTTTCCAATGTAGTTCCTGCCAAAGAACATCGTTATGTGGCTTTTCCAATGTATTTCCCTCCGAAGAACATCCTCTGGTGGCTTTTCCAATGTATCCCCCCACACCCACCAATGAACATCCTTATGTGGCTTTTCCAATGTATTTTCCTCCGAAGACCATCCTTATGTGGCTTTTCCAATGTATTTTCCTCCGAAGAACATCATTATGTGGCTTTTCCGATGTATTTTCCTCCGAAGACCATCCTTATGTGGCTTTTCCAATGTATTTTCCTCCGAAGACCATCCTTATGTGGCTTTTCCAATGTATTTTCCTCCGAAGAACATCATTATGTGGCTTTTCCGATGTATTTTCCTCCGAAGACCATCCTTATGTGGCTTTTCCAATGTATTTTCCTCCGAAGAACATCATTATGTGGCTTTTCCGATGTATTTTCCTCCGAAGACCATCCTTATGTGGCTTTTCCAATGTATTTTCCTCCGAAGAACATCATTATGTGGCTTTTCCGATGTATTTTCCTCCGAAGACCATCCTTATGTGGCTTTTCCAATGTAGTTCCCACCGAAGAACATCGTTATGTGGCTTTTCCAACGTATTTCCCTCCGAAGAACATCCTTATGTGGCTTTTCCAATGTATCCCCCCACACCCACCAATGAACATCATTATGTGGCTTTTCCAATGTATTTTTCTCCGAAGAACATCCATGGAAATAAACTAATACTGACATATTTCACTCGAAATTCTGAAAATTTCATTCAAATTGATCAACGATAAACTTGTTAAATTCAAAACGCAACAGAACGACTCCCAAAAGCAAAAGACACAAAACTGATACCCGGTATATCCCACTATGCGTATGTCAGGCCGCCAATGGTGCATACTGTGACTTTTGCTATTGGAGGTAGTGCTGTTATGCTTTGAATTTAACAAGTTTGTTATTATCAATTTGAATGAAATTTTCAGCAATTCAACTGTAGATATTTCTAAATATAATAAATAAAATTAAAATTGAATTTCTATTGAAATATGTCGGATATCTTAGTTTATTTCCATGTTGCCTTTTTAAAGTCGTTCAGTGTATGTTAGTCAATGATATAATGCCATCACACATTCTTCTTGTATAGATTTTCTTTAATGGTATAATGCCATTACAACTTCTTCTTTTATAGACTTCCATCAATGGTATAATGCCATTAAACATTATTTTTGTATAGACCTCCATCAATGGTATAATGCCATAAAACATTATTCATGTATATACTTCCATCAATGGTATAATGCCATCAAACATTCTTCTTGGATATACTTCCATTAATGCTATAATACCATGAAACATTCTTCTTGGATAGACTTCCATAAATGGTATAATGCTATCAAACATTCTTCTTGTATAGACTTCCGTGAATGGTATAATGCCATCAAACATTCTTCTTGGATATACTTCCATTAATGCTATAATACCATGAAACATTCTTCTTGGATAGACTTCCATCAATGGTATAATGCTATCAAACATTCTTCTTGTATAGACGTCCATAAACGGTATAATGCCATCAAAAATGCTTCTTGTATAGACTTCCATAAATGGTATAATGCCATCAAATATTCTTCTTGTATAGACCTTCATCAATGGTATAATGCCATTAAACATTCTTGTATAGACTTCCATAAATGGTATAATGCTATCAAACATTCTTCTTGTATAGACTTCCATAAACGGTATAATGCCATCAAACATGCTTCTTGTATAGACTTCCATAAATGGTATAATGCCATCAAACATTCTTCTTGTATAGACCTTCATCAATGGTATAATGCCATTAAACATTCTTATTGTATAGACCTCTATCAATGGTATAATGCCATCAAACGTGCTTCTTGTATAGACTTCCGTGAATGGTATAATGCCATCAAACATTCTTATTGTATAGACCTATCAATGGTATAATGCCATCAAACATTCTTCTTGTATAGACTTCCATCAATGGTATAATATCATCACATATTCCTCTTGTATAGACCTCCATCAATGGTATAATGCCATTAAACATCCTTGTATAGACCTCCATAAATGTTATAATGCCATCATATTATTTTTGTACAGACCTCCATCAATGGTATAATGCCATCAAACATTCCTCATGTATAGACATCCATCAATGGTATAATGCCATCAAACATGCTTCTAGTATAGACTTCCATCAATGGTATAATCTCATCAAACATTCTTCTTGTAGAGACTTCCCTCGATGGTATAATGCCATCAAACATTCTTCTTGTATAGACTTCCATCAATGGTATAATGCCATCAAACATTCTTCTTGTATAGACCTCCTTTAATGGTATAATGCCATCAAACATTCTTCTTGTAAAGACTTCCATCAATGGTATAATACCATCAAACATTCTTTTTGTATAGACCTCCATCAATGGTATAATACCATCAAACATTCTTTTTGTATAGACCTCCATCAATGGTATAATGCCATCAAACATTCTTTTTGTATAGACTTCCATCAATGGTATAATGCCATCAAACATGATTCTTGTATAGACTTCCATCAATGGTATAATGCCATTAAACATGCTTGTATAGACCTCCATAAATGTTATAATGCCATCACATTATTTTTGTACAGACCTCCATCAATGGTATAATGCCATCAAACATTCCTCATGTATAGACATCTATCAATGGTATAATGCCATCAAACATTCTTTTTGTATAGACTTCCATCAATGGTATAATGCCATCAAACATGCTTCTTGTATAGAATTCCATCAATGGTATAATCTCATCAAACATTCTTCTTGTATAGACTTCCATCAATGGTATAATACCATCAAACATTCTTTTTGTATAGACCTCCATCAATGGTATAATGCCATCAAACATTCATTTTGTATAGACCTCCATCAATGGTATAATGCCATCAAACATTCTTTTTGTATAGACTTCCATCAATGGTATAATGCCATCAAACATGATTCTTGTATAGAACTCCTTTAATGGTATAATGCCATCAAACATTCTTCTTGTATAGACTTCCATCAATGGTATAATACCATCAAACATTCTTTTTGTATAGACCTCCATCAATGGTATAATGCCATCAAACATTCTTTTTGTATAGACTTCCATCAATGGTATAATGCCATCAAACATTCTTTTTGTATAGACCTCCATCAATGGTATAATACCATCAACAATTCTTTTTGTATAGACCTCCATTAATGGTATAATGCCATCAAACATTCTTTTTGTATAGACTTCCATCAATGGTATAATGCCATCAAACGTTCTTCATGTATAGACTTCCATCAATGGTATAATACCATCACACATTCTTTTTGTATAGACCTCCATCAATGGTATAATGCCATTAAATATTCTTGTATAGACTTCCATCAATGGTATAATGTCATCTAACATGCTTCTTGTATAGACGTCCATCAATGGTATATTACCATCAAACATTATTCTTGTATAGACGTCCATCAATAGTATATTACCATCGAACATTCTTTTTGTATAGACCTCCATCAATGGTGCAATGCCATTAAACATTCTTCATGTATAAACTTCCATCAATGGTATAATGCCATCAAACATTCTTGTATAGACCTCCATCAATGGTATAATGCCATCAAATATTCATGTATAGACTTCCATCAATGGTATAATGCCTTCAAACACCCTTGTATAGACCTCCATCAAAGGTAAAATACATCAAACATTATTATTGTAAAGACTTCCATCAATGGTACAATACCATCAAAAATTCTTGTATAGACCTCCATCAATGGTATAATGCCATCAAACATCCTTGTATAGACCTCCATCAATGGTATCATACCATCAAACATTCTTCTCGTATAGACCTCCATAATTGGTATAATGCCATCAAACCTTCTTGTATAGACTTCCATCAATGATATAATGCCATCAAACGTTCTTGTATAGACCTCCATCAATAGTATAATACCATCAAACATTCTTCTTGTATAGACGTCCATCAATGGTATAATACCATCAAACATTCTTCTGTCTTGACATTCATCAATGGGATATCAGTTTGTCCATAAAAACAAATTCAAGTAAGAACATGCGTATATGTGTTAATGAAAACAAAAAATGGCGGAAGTAAATTCCGGGCGCAGACACCACATTAAATATATCTGTGTATTTGTAGAAAAATAACTAAAACATAAGACCTATTCAGTGTATTTTTAAAAGTAATACATGTAGTAACAATGAGCTTTCTTTTCAAAGTTCAAAGGCAAAAGTTTGTGTCTTTTTTATCTTGTTGTTGAAACTGGTTGTCGATGACAAGTTTAGTTTCTTTGTTTAAAGTGTTTAATGTTGAAATGTTTGCTATGGTTGACCTGGTTTAAAACCTTGATGGAATACTTTGCAACACGGAGATTATGGTTCTAAAACTGGATGATAACACTTACACCTCAGCGTTCGGTAGCAACTACCACCATTATCAATGCATTTCATTCGTCTGCTTCAAGATAAGGATTTCAACATTTTGACCAATCACTGATTTTATTATTACAGGTTCAGCTATTAATAGATGCACCAACATTCAAAATTTGACTGGAATACGTTTTATTCTAGAAAGTATAGAAAATACATTATAAATATTTTGATATATTTGTGTAGTGTAATGTTTATCGTATTTACATGCCAAATTGTAAGGTTTAAAAATGCTTTATCATTTAGAAATTTGTTATTAAACCTCTCTGAGCAGCATAATAATGTTCATACTCGACCCTGGCCTTTAAAGGTAAACTACATAGAAACGACTATATCGTCACCAAAGATAAACTACAGAAACATCTATATCGTCACCAAAGGCAAACTATATAGAAACGATTATATCGTCACCAAAGGTAAACTACATAGAAATGACTATCGTCACAAAGGATACAGCTGGTAGGTATGACATAGTCACTATATATTATGAAAGCTACAGAAATTGAACTTAGCCGGTGCTAGGGGGCCTAGTGGGCGTGAGAGGGGTTACTTCTATCATTACTTCTCATGAACAGAGTCAATAAAACAGAGTCTGCTGCTTTATTCTCTTAGTTGTGTTTGTTGCTCTCAAAGGATCACCTTTATCAGTATTTATTATAAATTAAAACCTTCACATAATATTTTAAAAAATGAATTCTTTGAAAAAAAACGGTTTAAAGGGACTTCCGTTTTTGTGGGATAATTATGGACGTCAATCAAACAATATATGAAACTTTTGACATAAATGTGCCCAATTTAACGTATAATACTGTTTTAAGTTCAACGTTTTTCAAATAAGTAATTTAAATTGCCATATAGGGTGAAATAAATGCAAAAGGGCTGTAATATATTTCACACTTTCACAAGACCCAAGTCTGTATCACCTCAGTAAGGATTTAAAACGAGGTCAAACCTATTAACTTCCTTTGAAATACCTAAATTGCCTATTTGTGTTTATTATGGGGAAACCGTATCTTAAAATACAGTTCATTCAATGACGGTAGCATTAGCTTTAAAGAAGCTGGTCAAACTCAGTACAGTTTCAAAGTTAACGGGTTTGGTTTTGAGACGTTTCTTAATTGTTTCTGAGGGGGAAATGCTGGACATGATTTACACAGGATGCGACCTTTGGTATGAAATAATGGCAAAGGTCGTAAGTCCCTGGCATGTTTGGAACATAACTGTAAACTTAACCTGTGTGAATCATACGATCCAGTGCAGATTCAGAGTTTGAGATTTGGTTGGGCCCCACCTAATCTCAATTTCTATATTTGTTTTTAAATCCATTATTTCAAAATATGTGGGGCCACACGTATTTTCAAATCTTGGATTTGTCCGTAGATTCCTCAATCCCAGAAACAAACAAAAGCATCCTTCTACCCAATCCTTTAATTAATACTAAATCTATTTTTTAAAATATAATAAGGAAGTTTACTGTTCTCCCCATAATAAGCACTAAAAGGCATAAAGCGACATATTTAGATGTTTAAAGGTATTTAATAGGTTTTTATCTTTTTCCATCCCATGTACCCGCATGGCGATTCCCTTTATAAACTTCTATTTTCCCAAGAATGGGATTTGTTTTGTATACAAGTAATTTTCAATTTTTTATCCTAAGCAGAATTTCTATAGCTTTTATTGATATAGTGGCTTGCTAACCTCGAAGCAGTCTTCATCATGACACTATAGTGTTTTTGATGTAGTTTAGTGCAGTGCATCCATTACCGTCCAGTTATATTTGATGTAGTTCAGTGCAGGGCATCTATTACCTTCCAGTTATATTTGATGTAGTTTAGTGCAGTGCATCCATTACCTTCCAGTTATATTTGATGTAGTTCAGTGCAGTGCATCTATTACCTTCCAGTCATATTTGATGTAGTTTAGTGTAGTGCATCTGTTACCTTCCAGTTCTAGTTGATGTAGTTTAGTGTAGTGCATCCATTACCTTCCAGTTCTACTTGATGTAGTTTAGTGTAGTGCATCCATTACCTTCCAGTTCTATTTGATGTAGTTAAGTGCAGTGCATCCATTACCTTCCAGTTATATTTGATGTAGTTTAGTGCAGGGCATCCATTACCTTCCAGTTATATTTGATGTAATTTAGTGCAATGCATCCATTACCTTCCAGTTATATTTGATGTAGTTTAGTGCAGTGCATCCATTACCTTCCAGTTATATTTGATGTAGTTTAGTGCAGGGCATCCATTACCTTCCAGTTCTATTTGATGTAATTTAGTGCAATGCATCCATTACCTTCCAGTTATATTTGATGTAGTTTAGTGCAGTGCATCCATTACCTTCCAGTTATTAGCTCTACTGATCAGAGATCAGCAGAGCTTATGCCGTGGTGCGGCGTCCGTCGTCCGTCTGTCCGTCTGTCCGTAACTTTTTTTTGTAGCGACTTCTCCTCTGAAACTACTGAATGGATTTTCATGAAACTTTACAGAAATTTTGCCCATGAAGTCTAGTTGATCCTAGCAAAAATTCATGTTGATGTGATATCCAAGATGGCCGCCAGATCTAAAAATAGGTTTTTTAAAAACAAGTTTGTAGCGACTTCTGCATGAAAACTATAAGTGATATTGATATGGGACTTTTTGGAAAATGATCAGCTTGACATGATGTTGGTCCTTGTCGAAAATTGTTTTGATTCGACGTTAAACATGGCTGCCAGCGGCCATCTTTGTTTACATAGAGTTATATAATGAAAACTTGTAGCGACTACTCCTCTGAAACTACTTAACGGATTTTCATGAAACTTCACAGGAATGTTGCTCTTGGTGTCTAATTGATCCTAGCAAAATTTCAGGTCGGCCGGAAATTCGAGATGGCCGCCACGGCTAAAAATAAATTTTAAAAAAAGAAGTTTGTAGCGAATACGTCTTGAAAACTTTAAGTGATATTGATATGGGACTTTTTGGAAAATGATCAGCATAACATGATGGTTATCAGAGTCAAACATTATTTTGATTTGACGTTAAACATGGCTGCCAGTGGCCATCTTTGTTTACATACAGTTATATAGTAAAAACTTGTAGCGACTACTCCTTTTAAACTACTTCAAAATACAAGTTTGTAGCGACTACTTCTTGAAAACTATAAGTGATATTGATATGGGACTTTTTCTAAAATGATCAGCATGACATGATGTTGGTCCTTGTCAAAAATGTTTTGATTCAACGTTAAACATGGCTGCCAGCGGCCATCTTTGTTTACATACAGTTATATAGTAAAAACTTGTAGCGACTACTCCTTTGAAACTACTTGACAGATTTTCATAAAACTTCACAGGAATGTTGCTCTTAATGTCTTATTGATCCTAGCAAAATTTCAGATCGGCCAAAAATTCAAGATGGCCGCCACAGCTAAAAATATTTTTTTAAAAAAGAAGTTTGTAGCGAATACGTCTTGAAAACTATAAGTGATATTGATATGGGACTTTTTGGAAAATTATCAGCATGACATGATGGTTATCAGAGTCAAACATTATTTTGATTTGACGTTAAACATGGCTGCCAGTGGCCATCTTTGTTTACATACAGTTATATAGTAAAAACTTGTAGCGACTACTCCTTTTAAACTACTTGACAGATTTTCATGAAACTTTACAAAAATGTTGCTCTTGATGTCTAATTGATCCTAGCAAAATTTCAGGTCGCCCGGAAATTCAAGATGGCTGCCATGGCTAAAAATAGATTTTCAAAATACAAGTTTGTAGCGACTACTACTTGAGAACTATAAGTGATATTGATATTGGACTTTTTGTAAAATGATCAGCAGGACATGATGTTGGTCCTTGTCAAAAACTGGTTTGATTCAACGTTAAACATGGCTGCTAGCGGCCATCTTTGTTTACATACAGTTATATAGTAAAAACTTGTAGCGACTAATCCTTTGAAACTACTTGGCAGATTTTCATGAAACTTTACAGGAATGTTGCTCTTAATGTTTAATTGATCCTAGCAAAATTTCAGATCGGCCAGAAATTCAAGATGGCCGCCACAGCTAAAATTAGATTTTTTAAAAAAGAAGTTTGTAGCGACTACGTCTTGAAAACTATAAGTGATATTGATATGGGACTTTTTGTAAAATGATCAGCATGACATGATGGTTATCAGAGTCAAACATTATTTTGATTCGACGTTAAACATGGCTGTCAGCGGCCATCTTTGTTTACATAGAGTTATATAATGAAAAATTGTAGCGACTATTCCTGTGAAACTACTTGACGGATTTTCATGAAACTTCACAGGAATGTTGCTCTTGATGTCTAATTGATCCTAGCAAATTGATTTTAGTGCAATGCATCCATTACCTTCCAGTTATATTTTATGTAGTTCAGTGCAGTGCATCCATTACCTTCCAGTTTTATTTGATGTAGTTTAGTGCAATGCATCCACTACCTTCCAGTTATATTTGATGTAGTTTAGTGCAATGCATCCATTACCTTCCAGTTATATTTGATGTAGTTTAGTGCAATGCATTCATTACCTTCCACTTATATTTGATGTAGTTTAGTGCAGTGCATCCATTACCTTCCAGTTATATTTGATGTGGTTTAGTGCAATGCATCCATTACCTTCCAGTTATATTTGATGTAGTTAAGTGCAATGCATCCAATACCTTCCAGTTATATTTGATGTAGTTTAGTGCAATGCATCCATTACCTTCCAGTTATATTTTGATGTAGTTCAGTGCAATGCATCCATTACCTTCCAGTTCTAGTTGATGTAGTTCAGTGCAGTGCAGTGCATCCATTACCTTCAAGTTATATTTGATGTAGTTTAGTGCAGGGCATATATTACCTTCCAGTTATATTTGATGTAGTTTAGTGCAGTGCATCCATTACCTTCCAGTTCTTTCTGATGTAGTTCAGTGCAGTGAATCCATTACCTTCCAGTTCTAAAACCAGCACAATCCCTGTATTGCAAAAAATATCCATCAAATAATTTACATTAGGTCACTCCTAGCAAACGTTTAAAATATAACATTTTAATTTGGAAAAACACGGAAAAAAATCAACACTATATTCTTAAGACGCAGCCTTTGTAAGACGAGCAATAAACATTGTTATCCCCATTACGATTACATATTTACGTTAATATGCCCCTTTGAAAAAATGGACAATTTGTGGTAAGTGTTTCTTCCTGATGTTGATAAACTACTTAATCGATAACTTAAAAAACACTCATCCTTGTGAAACTGCATCTTTACATTGCCCTTGGTGAGAGGAGGAAGGAACCTTTGTATTTGGGATTACAAGGTTAAAGGTCATGACCTTCATACGGACATACACTCCACTTGATGACTTGGAAGGCACAACACCCACCATCATGCAACTGTATACATTGCGCTTGGCCAGAGGTGTAACCTATTGCTAGTCGAGTCAGTAAGTCGTCAATACCTCTTATGCATTCCGGGTGTTACGTTTGAAAGCATAACATCTACCCTCATGAAAGTTCATATGCAAAATGTCTTTGGTTTGAGGAGCATTGTTCCTGTTTTTTCAGTCAGTAGGTAAACAATTAAAGGTCACCCTGATGACCATATTTGTCATTATAAACCATACATTACCTACGTTTTAAAAGTATGCATTCCACGCGATAACTTCGAAAGAGCATAATACCATGCTCATGAAACATTACATTGTCTTGGGTCAGAAGGTCAACGTCCCCATGACTCTATACTGAAATATACATTCTTACGATAACTTTTAAAGTGTAACAGCCACTTATGAAACATTATAGGTGCATTTGTGAGTGACGAAACCCTATTGTTTTTGGCTCAATGGAAAGCAAACGATACTGCATTAATTTCCCATTTTGTATTCGTGATGCAATACAATACAGTATATTTCGTTATGTGTTTAATTTTTTATAAATTCAATACATCTGTTATTCAGCAAAAATTAGATTTGCCTTGCTTAGTAACCATTTCAGATGAGCATTGCTTAGTGACCATTTGAGATGTGTGTTGCTTAGTGACCACACCACATCTATTAAATGTCCACCAGCTAGCATGCTGATCATACTTTCCCCATCCAAGTTCTTCCCACGGCTTTTTCAACAAGCAAAGGGCACGTAACACTTCTTAGATTGGGATAATTCATTCAGTTCCAGTCAACACGCACTCTTTGTTAATTAATACCTTCGACGCCCCTTCATCTTCCTGCCACCGTTTAATGATTTTCTGGCCGTTTTCTGCTATAATATTGCAAATATTACTTACACCAAACCCGTGGTTGTTTACCATATGCTCTGTTTTACATATTTCGCCAAATTCTTTTTCGACCAGAAATAATGATCTGGAATTAACCGATTTGCAAGCTCTACATTTGCCAATAGCTTTGCTCCGTTGAACATTCATTTCTTTCTTGAATCTATTTTTACAAGAGTTGATATCGACTTTCATTCCAATGCCAATCAGTACTGTTATTCATTCGATCTTTGGAGATCACTGAGCCCGATACTTATAGTTAGTTATCGGTGGTACATTTTCAATTTCTTTTGTTTTCTTAATTTTTGATTCGGTGGTTCCACTACTCCGGCCGATAAAAGGCTCTGGGTATTGTTTAACCACTCGTAGGATATGTTGTCTGCTTTTTATACGCAGGCTTCATAACCGCTGCTCCCAACTAAATTCCATTATGTTTATTTCGCTCTTCGGGACATTTCATTTTATTAGATACTGGGACCATATGCCGTACGACATGGGGAATACGTTTTGTGCTGTTGATTTTATGAATATTGAGTTCTGCTCAACCTGGGGCTAGAGGGCGTGAGCGGTAGCTAGCATATTTCACTACCACTCATGAACAGTCTCAATCAAACCGAGACTGCAATATTTCATATGTGTCGTGCTCGGCCGTTTCCAAAGGTCTATTATCATACTCTTTTTGTATTATGCACCACTTATTTTCCACATTTCCTTCTCTTAGGCCATTTAGCCAAAGTAATTCTTAAAATAATGATCTGGAATTAACCGTGATTTGCAAGCTCTACTCTTGCCAATAGCTTTGCTCCGTTGAACATTCATTTCTTTCTTGAATCTATTTTTACCAGCGTTGATATCTACTTTAATTCCAGTGCTTGTATTTTACACCACTTCCATCTCTTGGGCTATTTAGCCAAAGTAATTCTTCTTTTTCGACCAGAAATAATGATCTGGAATTTACCGCGATTTGCAAGCTCTACTCTTGCCAATATCTTTGCTCCTTTGAACATTCATTTCTTCCTTGAATCTATGTTTACCAGAGTTGATATCTACTTTCATTCCAGTGCTTGTATTCTGCACCATTTATTTTCCACATTTCCTTCTCTTTGGCTATTTAGCCAAAATAATTATTTTTCGACCAGAAATGATGATTCTGGAATTATCCGCAATTTGCAAGCTCTACTCTTGAAAAAAGCATTGCTTGGTTGAACATAATGATCTCACAAACACAACAATAATGCAACTGGAGTTGCTTGGTACCATCAGCAGCTTGCGCAGCAGCATATTTTCGTTTATTTCTCAAGTCCATTTTAAATTCCAATGCTTTATTTTCAGCAATCACTGTTTGGGTTGTAAATAAGTAGCTCTGGAACTCTGTATCAAATTTATTTTTTATAATTCTGTAAAACAAAACGGGTATAATCCAAGTTATAGAAAAATAACTTGATAGCAAAACTGACACCTTCTTTTCTATCAGGAGCAGTAATTGCAACTACGACATCTTTTTGTAAGTAACATACAATATAAATAAAATGCAATGACATAATTCTAAACCTAATTGTAAATACAAATTCATAACAGCAGACTGTTTATGTCATATAATAAATATAATCTAAACTATAATATACTATAATACTGCCTGCAATAAATACATGAGTCTTTAATACAACTAGTTGACTATAATGCAACTAGTAGACTATACTATTCACTTGTTCTTGTTATGTTGATTAACTGAAGAGTCGTCTTAAGAATTTAACACATTTTAATCTTGATATAATGCAAATATTAGACAATAATAAATAGTCTAGAAAATAATAAAATACAATAATAAACAGTCTAGACAATAATAAAATACAATAATAAACAGTCTAGACAATAATAAATAGTCTAGCCAATATTAAATAGTCTATACAATAATAAATATACTAAATAATAATAGTTTAGACAATTATAAATAGTCTAGCCAATATTATATAGTCTATACAATAATAAATGTACTAAATAATAATAGTTTAGACAATATTAAATAGTCTATACAATAATAAATATACTAAATAATAATAGTTTAGACAATTATAAATAATCAAGACTATAATAAATATACTACACAATAATAAATACACAATTTACCTTAAAACTATAAATACACAATTTACCTTAAAACTATTTTACCTTTCTTGATATAATACATATAATAATAAATATATTCTGATATAATAAATATACTAAATATAATATATTAGACTATAATAGTAAGTGCAAGTGTCAAAATAAGTGCATATCATAAGCCATATGAAATGTTCCCAGACACTCGTACACCGTGTTTCAAGTTGTGTACAGCAAGCACATAGGCACTACGGCAAGACAGATGACTACATTATGGTCATTTCCTTTTTTGGTCCCCGAGACGCAATAAGTGTTTCCAAGTATGAACAACATCCTACAACTATCTTACATGTACCATGAGTATGACTTACTTGTTCAAAATGTATTTAAGAATGTACCAACATTTCTCATTGTATTACAGGTTAATACATCAAGCTTTTTGTTTAAGACATTGTGTGATCGTTCAAGAATATACACACATTTTATATTGTACTACAGGTTAATACATCAAGCTTTTTGTTTAAGACATTGTGTGATCGTTCAAGAATATACACACATTTTATATTGTATTACAGGTTAATACATCAAGCTTTTTGTTTAAGACATTGTGTGATCATGTTCAAGTATATACACACATTTCATATTGTATTACGAATCTATACAGGTTACACCAAGCTTTTTGTTAGATTTTGTGTGATCATGTGAAACTATTTCATAGATATCTTGGTGTCATGGTGGCTTATCGTGTGCGAATCAATGGCGTGTATTAGTTTGTGTAAATAATCAGGATTATAATTAATTATAAAATGCAAATAATTGTTTAAATATCATATTGTTAGCAAAGTCTGAATGATATTAATCTACACAGGTCTACAAGAGTTTCAGATGTGATGTTAAGCGGCTGATATCGAGTCTATATCATGTGCAAACTGTAAATAAAGAATGGTAGATACATGTGAATTTTTTTGATAAATGGTTTTCTATTTATAATGTTCATTTCATTGTAAAACAAACAAAAAAACAAGTAAAATAAAAAAAACAAAAAAAACAACAACAACATAACTCATCTGTTAATAACATTTAATAAGTAACATCTATAAATTTCAACGGAATGTAGTGACACAGCCAAACACGCTCCGTTTTTGAGAGTTGTGAACAACAGTTCCAAATTACCATATATGGCAATTAAGAACTGTGATGTCATAGCTCTCAAAATGGCGGTTTCCATATTCATTTTAACAGAATCTTCAAATGATCATGTCTCATTTGTGTATCATCCGATTTTTATAATTTGCAGAACTCTCAATGATACAGATGTTTGGCTCTTTCACTACATGCCCTACAGTTCATATCATCTATGTAAAAAAAAGAAGAAAAAAAGAAAAAAAGAAAAAAAAAAGAAAACGCACAAAAAAAACAAAAAAACGTCTCATTATGTATATATCATGTGCGTATATAAACGTCATGTCATTATGTTAGGTTAAAATCAATCATGTGTGTATATAAACGTCATGTCATTATGTTAGGTTAAAATCATTTTGTGTACATTTGTAAAGAAATATATAAATTTGTATTTATACGTGTTTAGCTTTTAGCTCGACTATCTATTCGAAGAATAAAAGAGCTTATGTAATCACCCCGGCGTCGGCATCCCACATCAAGGTTTGCGTGTAAGCTGTGTTTAAATATCATATTGTTAGCAAAGTCTGAATGATATTAATCTACACAGGTCTACAAAAGTTTCAGATGTGATGTTAAGCGGCTGGTATCGATTCTATATCATGTGAAAACTGTAAATAAAGAATGGTAGATACATGTGAATTTTTTTAATAAATGGTTTTCTATTTATAATGTTCATTTCATTGTAAAACAAACAAAAAAACAAGTAAAATAAAAAAAAACAAAAAAAAAACAACAACAACATAACTCATCTGTTAATAACATTTAATAAGTAACATCTATATATTTCAACGGAATGTAGTGACACAGCCAAACACGCTCCGTTTTTGAGAGTTGTGAACAACAGTTCCAAATTACCATATATGGCAATTAAGAACTGTGATGTCATAGCTCTCAAAATGGCGGCTTCCATATTCATTTTAACAGAATCTTCAAATAATCATGTCTCATTTGTGTATCATCCGATTTTGATAATTCTTTCACCATTATACAAGATTTACAGAACTCTCAATGATACAGATGTTTGGCGCTTTCACTACATGCCCTACAGTTCATATCATCTATGTAAAAAAACAGAAGAAAAAAACAAAAAAAAAGAAAACGCACAAAAAAAAACAAAAAAAACGTCTCATTATGTATATATCATGTGCGTATATAAACGTCATGTCATTATGTTAGGTTAAAATCAATCATGTGTGTATATAAACGTCATGTCATTATGTTAGGTTAAAATCATTTTGTGTACATTTGTAAAGAAATATATAAATTTGTATGTATACGTGTTTAGCTTTTAGCTCGACTATTCGAAGAATAAAAGAGCTTATGTAATCACCCCGGCGTCGGCATCCCACATCAAGGTTTGCGTGTAAGCTGTGTTTAAATATCATATTGTTAACAAAGTCTGAATGATATTAATCTACACAGGTCTACAAAAGTTTCAGATGTGATGTTAAGCGGCTGGTATCGAGTCTATGTCATGTGAAACCCGTAAATAAAGAATGGTAGATACATGTGAATTTTTTTAATAAATGGTTTTCTATTTATAATGTTCATTTCATTGTAAAACAAACAAAAAAACAAGTAAAATAAAAAATAAAAAAAACAACAACAACATAACTCATCTGTTAATAACATTTAATAAGTAACATCTATATATTTCAACGGAATGTAGTGACACAGCCAAACACGCTCCGTTTTTGAGAGTTGTGAACAACAGTTCCAAATTACCATATATGGCAATTAAGAACTGTGATGTCATAGCTCCCAAAATGGCGGCTTCCATATTCATTTTAACAGAATCTTCAAATGATCATGTCTCATTTGTGTATCATCCGATTTTGATAATTCTTTCACCATTATACGAGATTTACAGAACTCTCAATGATACAGATGTTTGGCTCTTTCACTATTCCCTACAGTTCATAACATGTAAAAAAAAAAAAAACGCCCCAAAAAAAAAAAAAAATCATCATTATGTATATATCATGTGTGTATAAACGTCATTTCATTATGTTAGGTTAAAATCAGTTTGTGTACATTTGTAAAGAAATATATAAATTTGTTTTTGTACGTGTTTTGTTTGAGTTTTAGCTCGACTATTCGAAGAATAAGAGAGCTTATGTGATCACCCCGGCGTCGGCGTCCCACATCAACGTTTGCATGTAAGCTGTGTTTACAAGTCTATATCTATTACAACCAAACTTGGCCATGGGCTTCCTTATAGCATTATCTTAAGGGCTGCATAAGTAATTTTGGTTTGTAAACCATGTGCTCTAATAGAACCCAAATTATGATAGCCCATAAAATATGTCCCATTTCACATCAAATTTTGCGTGTAAGCTGTGTTTACAAGTCTATATCTCTTACATTTCTTACCCTAGCACAATTTTATATCGGCCCGAGTTTCTATACAAGCCCCATCCCCCAACCCCACCCCACATTGTTTTAGCTTTGTTTTCTGATGGTATATACTAGCTATATAATTTATTATTCTCTGAAAAATAGAATAGTTGAGCTGCGCTGTTCTCCTAGAGCTCTTGTTAAATTAAGGTTCTATGCCTGTTCTCCATATTTTATCTCAATGTACATGGAGGATGAGCCTGGCATATTCATTCCCGTTAGGCGCCATATAACCTTTCATGTGTTGGTGCGCCTTAAAATCCCAATTCAATTCGTTTTTATATTTGTAAATTTAGTGTTAACTTAAAATATATAGAGAATATTTTTTGGAGTGAATATAGGATTTATTTTCATCTATCTTACATATATTTTAAAATGCGAAAACTCAAACATTTAAATCCTCTTATGGAAATAAGTTCACTTCTCAATAAAAATAAAGCTTCATTCACCACAAACCAATAATCTAATTATTATATACTTACAATCTAAACACTTATGTGTACCTTCGATGAAATTTCTATTTGCCGAAATCAACGACTCGGTATGGTGAATTTTCGATTTTTAACTCGCCATAACTTACAATACTTGACTGGTTTCAATCTACTAAGACTCATTATCTTAGTCAATTGATTTCTTATCCAATAACAGGACTTTTATATCAAATGTCATTTAAAAAAGTGAAAAATGAAATGAAAAATAATAGTGAAAATACAAGCCGATATGGCTTACATACTCTCATACTTTTATTACATGTGAAATAGAATAATAAAATTATCGGGTTTTATTTTAGTCATAAAATCCTATTTCACTGGAAAGTATATAATAAATATATATAATTATATGTACATTACTTATATATGTTTTGCCTTTTATAGACAGAACAGCGAAATATAATTAGTTCTATTTATATAACCCATAAATAGTTGTAAAATGACACACTGGAAGACACAAGTCTCTCGTATGCTTAGTTAAAGACTGGCTCTTACACGAGTCTCTCGTATGCTTACGTAAAGACCGGCTCTTACACGAGTCTCGGGTATGCTTACGTTAAGACTGGCTCTTCCTGTTAGGCGCCATATAACCTTTCATGTGTTTTGGTGCACCTTAAACCCAAAATTAGTGTATAATGACATTGCAAGACAAAATTTGTGTATAATGACATTGAAAGACAAAATTAGTGTATAATGACATTGCAAGACAAAATTACCTGTATGTTTTGTTTACATAAAAACTGGTACTTTCCACTTTAAAATGTTTTCTGTTTTTAGCATTTTAGCTTTAGTAAAATGTTTATTTGATTCTTAGCGCCACAAGTAGTCTGTTCATATTTACATCCAATTGGCAAAATTGATTAAGGTCCTTAAAGAAATGTCAGATTTCAAAAACAAAGTAATTCACTACACCTTATAAAAAGACACATTATATTTGTAATTAATTGTATAATATTGTGTGATGAATTGATCTATTGTAACATATCTGTAATAAAAATGATTCAACAAAAATAAAAGCCATATGATATTATTACTGCAAATACTTGTCTCTTTATGATTGTTTCTAGTTTATTCAATACTAAACGCTGTTTTTGTTTTGTAAATATTGTATTTTTAACTGATTTTATATATTTAGGTATTTCCATTAAAGGGAGTACATCAGGCTTTTCATCGGGTCTAGGTGTCTGACTTAAAATTGACAATTTTCTATTCTACATGGCCAACACATAATAAACCTAACAATAGTCCCTAATTGGCAAAGACATTTATTCTGCACTGTAATACATGCTATTCCAGGTGACGCAAGAGGATAAATTAAAGCATTTTATGTCCGATTCCGATATGTGGTGTTTTCAAAGTTTAGACATCATCAAAATGGATTTAACATTATATTTTGATTGATATAAGTGTTTTATCATGAACTCGAACAATTTTACAATTTAAGATGTTTATAGAAAAATCCTGATGTACCCCCTCTAAAGGGACACATGGCAATCTTGAATTATTTATCAAACATCCAAATTGTCACCTAGGTTTATTAATCTTATAAAATCTTGGCTTTAAAATACTTGGTTACTTTTAAATACTGTTCATTTTGAGTTTTCAGCTGTTTGTGGTTATATTCTACCAGTTGTTGATATATTATTGGTGCTATTTATACAAAAATTAGCACCGCGAGTTTAAATAAAAGAAGCAAGACTGTCATGTTTCCCTTTTAAACATACACAAGACTCCAGGAAGGAAATTAAATGAACCACTATGATTGAACCCCTGAACCTCTATTTTCTGAAATTTGGTTCTTTAAACTCAATTTTGCATCTGCAAGTGAGTGTTGAATTTTCAAAATTGCCTTCCTGGTGTCCCATGTATGTTTTAATGGAATAGTCCTTAGTTCTTTTTGTTAGTCTTTCATAAATGAAATACAATTATAGACTAAGCATTTTGTGTGCTGTTTTTTGTTGAAGTCAATATGTTGTGCTGCTGAACAATTTCGGAAGCATAATTAGTCACTGCTTTCCGTCTTTCCATCATATTTTACTTGTCCGAAGCACAACTACTTTTAGGACGAGAATGAAACTTCACACTTGTGCAGAGTATAAAAACAATTTGTCTATCCGTCCGCGAGTTCAGACGTTTTGGTTAACATTTGTTTTTCCTCATTTTGCAAAAAAAAAAATCGGAAAGCTTCGAAAATTGCCAATTGTTTTTATTATTATACACAATGTTATATGACAAGAACCATAAATCCTTCATCTATTTTAACCGAATTATCACCCTTTTTATGCCCCCGAAAGTTAGGATATAGTAGTCACACGATTCCTCAGTCTATCCTTCCGTTCATCCATACAATAGTGTCTGGTAAATAACTCCTGACAATAATGGACGGATTTTCAAATAAATTGGCACAATTGCTCACCACAACAAGATTTGTCGCTCACAAAATCCAGGTCCGTGGCTCCAGAGTCAGTCTCACTTAGAGGTCAAAGTTCACTCCGGGAGCATTTGTCAGTGACATTTCTTGTTTTTAATGTAGTCGTATTCCAAATAGCATTTGACCAAAAGCTTTTAAACATGGCATACATATTTATCTTCAATACACACACATACGACATTATTAGCACCTAAATGCTGTTTTGCATTTTCCAAGAATAAGCCACTTTTTGTGTTGCCTTTGAAGGAAAATGCTATACATAGGTGTCACTTTGTCCCGTCAGTCCGTCCTTCATGAAAATTTAACGTTGGCTGTAAATTTCATTTCTTTCATCAAACTTTCAATATGTACTCATCATGACATTTACATGACCATACTAAAATATAAAGGTCAAGGTCACACTGAAGATGGGTTAAATACTCATATTTTTCTTCTCGAAAACCTAGTCGGGCTAGTTTGTCAAGGTCATTTATCTGGGTAAAAAAACCTTGTTATGCTGACAAAACACTGACAGGCGACATGACTGTTCCACTGAACACACATTAGTTTCTACTTAGGATTTTGATAAATGATTTTAATGTAGTCATTCAAAATTTCCACAGATTATCAGAGCTTTGATACTTGGATCACATATTCATCATTACACAACCATGTGACAAGCACCAAAACTGTCATGCATTTTATCAGAATGATCCCCCCATTTTATGTGTTCAGGTCCTAAAATAATTTACATGTGACGATTAAAAGTAAAAGTCGATTCACGCGTTCTAAAAACACCCGTGATTGAATATGCGTAAAAATAACTCAATTTGACGCTCCAGTTTTGGGGTTCGGCCTGGCTTGTTAAAACCATATTGTGTCCATAGAGTTTGGATTTTTAAAATATATACACACTGAAGAGAATAAGAAACGCAACACGAGAATTTTCCTTAAATATTAAATATACAATATGCTGCTGTTAACCGAAGGCTACATGGCTACGGAAGACATTTTCTTTCGGAAAAACACACACTAAAACAACACATAATACAGCAAATAGTATTCCTTCAAAGTTTAATTATTGACAGAGAACGTGTTTGGCAAAAGCATGTGACCAAACTTAGGATGTAAAATGTTGCAAACTCTTTACATTAAAAACATCACTGAAATGGCCCAATTTTCAAAGAGGAACTTTACATATTTATGAATTTCTTGTTACAAAGTGTACTGTGATTATAAAAATCTTTCATGGGTATCCAGTGAAGATAGGGAATTCCAACCCTCGGTATAAGTGTTTTAATCGGAACCGAGGCTGTGGTTCCGATAAAAACACATACCTCGGGTTGGAATTCCCTACCTGAACCGAATACCCATGATAGATTCTTTTTCTTGCATATTAGAGGCATACGTTTTGCATGTTTTCCTGCATAGAAATATCTAGCCCCGGTAAAATGACGGATATCCTTGTCCGGTATGCAAGAATACGAAGCCTACAACATCAACGCGGTGTCCCTTCTTTGACTCATTTTTTTTAGAAAACATCTAGGGATTTCTTTGGAGTATTAAGTGCAATTACGTGTGCAGTATGTGCAGTATATACATTATATAGCGGAAATTCCCAAGTTGCTTATTCTCTTCAGTGTATATACCTCCTCATCAGTAGTTTTAGAAACGGCGTACATAAAATGTAAAATTTAGCTGTTTTGCCTGAATAGCTACTTTAACATTTTGAATGCAGTCGTTATAATTCCAAAAAACAAGTGACAGAAAAGTGAATTGAGGTACACATGATCATCATTACAACACAACCATCACCGGTGAGAACCATAACTCAGTCAACCATATCCGACAAGTACCCTAACTCAGTCAACCATATCAATCGAGTACCTTAACTCAGTCAACCATATCCAACAAGCACCATAACTCGGTCAACCATATCCGACAAACCCCATAACTCAGTCAACCATATCCCACAAGCACCATAACTTGGTCAACCATATCATATAAGCACCATAACTCTGTCAACCATATCCGACAAACACCAAAACTCGGTCAGCCATATCCAACAAGCACCATTACTCGGTCAACCATATCCAACAAGCACAATAACTCTGTCAACCATATCCAACAAGCACCATAACTCGGTCAACCGTATCCAGCAAGCACCATAACTCGGTCAACCATATCCGACAAGCACCATAACTCGGTCAACCATATCCAGCAAGCACCACAACTTGGTCAACCTTATCCAACAAGCACCATAACTCGGTCAACCATACCCGACAAACACCATAACTCAGTCAACCATATCTGAAAAGAACCATAACTCAAGTCAACCATACCCAACAAACCCCATAACTCGGTCAACCATACACGACCAACCCCATAACTCGGTCAACCATATCCGACAAGCACCATAACTCGGTCAACCATATCCAGCAAGCACCATAACTCGGTCAACCATATCCAACAAACACCATAACTCGGTCAACCTTATCCAACAAGCACCATAACTAAGTCAACCATACCAGACAACCACCATAACTCAGTCAACCATATCTGAAAAAAGCACCATAACTCGGTCAACCATACCCGACAAACGCCATAACTCAGTCAACCATACCCGACAAACCCTATAACTCGGTCAACCATATCCAGCAAGCACCATAACTCGGTCAACCATATCCAACAAACACCATAACTCGGTCAACCTTATCCAACAAGCACCATAACTCAGTCAACCATACCAGACAACCACCATAACTCAGTCAACCATATCTGAAAAGCACCATAAATCGGACAACCATACCCGACAAACCCCATAACTCTGTCAACCATATCCGACAAGCACCCTAACTCGGTTAACCATATCCAACAAACACCATAACTCGGTCAACCATATCCAACAAACACCGTAACTCGGTCAACCATATCCAACAAACAACATAACTCAGTCAACCATATCCAAACACCATAACTCGGTCAACCATACCCAACAAACCCCATAACTCGGTCAACCATACCCGACAAACCCCATAATTCGTGCAACCATATCCGACAAGCACCATAACTCGGTCAACCATATCCAACAAACACCATAACTCGGTCAACCGTATCCAACAAGCACCATAACTCGGTCAACCATACCCGGCAAACACCATAACTCAGTCAACCATACCTGAAAAGCACCATAACTCGGTCAACCATATCCGACAAACACCGTAACTCGGTCAACCATATCCAACAAACACCATAACTCGGTCAACCATATCCAACAAACACCGTAACTTGGTCAACCATATCCAACAAACACCATAACTCGATCAACCATATCCAACAAACACCATAACCCGCTCAACCATATCCCACAAGCACCATAACTTGGTCAACCATACCGACAAACCCCATAACTTGTTCAACCATATCATATAAGCACCATAACTCTGTCAACCATATCCGACAAGCACCATAACTCAGTCAACCATATCCCACAAGCACCATAACTTGTTCAACCATATCATATAAGCACCATTACTCTGTCAACCATATCCGACAAACACCATAACTCCGTCAACCATATCCAACAAACGCCATAACTAGGTCAACTATATCCAACAAACACCATAACTCGGTCAACCATATCCAACGAACACCGTAACTCGGTCAACCATATCCAACAAACACCATAACTCAGTCAACCATATCCAACAAACACCATAAATCAGTCAACCATATCCAACAAACACCATAACTCGCTCAACCATATCCGACAAACACCATAACTCGGTCAACCATATCCGACAAGCACCATAACTCGATCAACCATATCCGACAAACACCATAACTCTGTCAACCATATACAACAAATACCATAACTTGGTCAACCATATCCACTATGTCAGCCATATCTGACAAGTACCATGACTCTGTCATGCATTTTATTAGAATTATCCCCCTTGTCCACTATTTCAGAAACGTATAGACAAACAAGGGCCCTAAATTGAGCACCTGAGTACTGGTCCGTTATAAAACTTCTTCGAAATCTTATGGTCACATACAATCTGTGTAAGTTTGGTTAAGATTGTTCAAGAAAAATGGCCTCTGGTGTGTTAACACATTCATATAAAGACACTGACAAAGTTTGGTAAAGATCAAATAGAAAATAAAGGTGCTAGAGAGTAACACCTGAGGCAGGGCCTAATGAGACTCCAGGGCTACATGTTATACGTGAGATTTGCTTTAGTGGTTTTAAGCTTTTACCTATACATGTCTATGTACATGTTCAAATAGTGACCCTGTGGTTACATTTAGCTCCACCCCAGGGTCGACATTTGAACAAACTTCATAAAGGACCATAAGCTTATAGCAAATGCAAAATATTAAATCTCTGGCTCTTGCAGTTCCAGAGAAGAAGATTTTTTAAATGGTTTTTGCTATACAGGCCTTTGTAAAACTGTGACCCTGAGGCGGGGCCAAATGTGATCCCCCGGGTCACCATTTGAACAAACTTGGATAAAATACCATACTCTTAAGGTAAATGCAAAATATTGAACCTCTGGCTCTTGTAGTTTCAGAGAAGAATATTTTTTTTATGTTTTTCCCTATACAAGCCTATGTAGAACTGTGACCCCGGGGAGGGGCAAAATATGACACAAGGGCCACCATTTGAACAAACTTGGCAAAGGACTATTCGTTTATAGCAAATGAAAAATGTTAAACATCTGGCTCTTGTAGTTTCAGAGAAGATTTTTTATGTTTTTCCCTATACAAGCCTATGTAAAATTGTGATGCCCGGGGCAGGGCCAAATGTGACCGCAGGGTCACCATTTGAACAAACTTCGTAAAGGACCATAATCTTGTAGTAAATGCAAAATGTTAAACCTCTGGCTCTTGCAGTTTCAGAGAAGATTTTTTTATATTTTTTCCTATACAAGCCTATGTAAACTGTGAACCCTGGCGCGGGGCTAAATATGACCCCAGGGTCTCCATTTGAACAAACTTGGTAAAGGACTATAAGCTTATATCAAATGCAAAATATTAAACATTGGGCTCCTGTGGTTTCAGAGAATAAGATTTTTCCTATATAAGTCTTTTCCTATATAAGTCTATGGAAAACATGCAAAATCTCAATATACAAACTTTGGAGCCCCGGGGCATAGTCATTTTTGACCTCGGAGACTTCATCTGAACAAAATTGATAGTCTAGGCGTTGGCCAGCATTTTAAAAGAAAAACTCGAAATCTGTCCAGCAGTTCTTAAGAAGATTTTTTAAGGTTTCGACCATGTATGGTAATGGCTGCCATCTTGGATCTCGCACTGACTTTATTTTAACAAATCTAAAAAGCATTCATCTAAGGATCATACATGTGAAGTTTTTTTTTTTTTTTTTCTGAAGCTTCCATAACACATTTATATAGAACATATATATATATATACATTTTCACATATTGATATTATTTACCGATATCATGCAAAATGTATATATTCATTTTTGATAAACATGTAACTCACTACATTTTTTTCCTTATTTTGTCAAGTATCTTATTTTAAATATACAAATAACAATAATATGATGTTACTCTGTAAACAGTTTACTGAAGAAGGGAAATGTTAAATCATGTATCATTTGTATATCTTCAACTATGCATATATACTTTTAGCAAGCTTTAATGTACATTTAGCTTAAGAAATTACATGCTATTTTATAATGTGAAGTATTCTAAAACCTTTGCATGACATAGGGTGATCTTCTCTTTCACTGATTTGTTGTGATCTGAGTTATCTCCCATTTACTTAAAACAGCGTAATTCATATTTCAATATGATAAAATATGCTAAAGAACATGGTAAAACGTCACTAAATAACAGTTATGGGTTTCAAGTATTAAGAACACACAAAATCAACGGATACTATATATGCACCAAAGTTTTAAAAAAAAAAATTGACATTACCTCCCTTTACATTGAAATAAGGACTAAAATTATAATATCCGTAGATTAAAACATGTTATTTTTTTCAACTCAGATATCGTTTCAAACACACTGTCTGCATATATCTGCTCATTATGTTAATTATATTGTTAATGACTGCCACGCATGGCCTAGAGTATGTGCAAATGGATTTGCCATGCAATTTACTTGCTAAACTTTTTTACCCCTCAGCACACTTATATTATATGGTTTGTATAGTTTTTTCCAGCACACTTATACTATATGGTTTGTATAATATATTATTGTATACTTTCATATTGTCCCATTTAGTTTGCATTGAGCTAAGTGTGCAATATTCTACGATATTGCACACATTGATATTGCACGGGAACTTTTTCCCGTGCTTGCAGCCGTGAAATAGAAATAAGGAATTACTTTCAAATAAAATAACGGAATCCTTCCTACAGTGTCAACAAAAAAATACGCATTTTTTTCCAACCTTTTATGGCAGAAATTGATAAAATAATTGAAATGGTCACTCACCCACTGTTTTTAACGTTATCGAATGTTAAACAAACTTTAGAAAATCGCTTTATGTTTTTAATGACATCATCCGACGTCGACATCGTTTTCGCGCAAAATAATCATCCATACAAAATGAAACTGAATGACAAGATAGGAATTCCATCAAAAGCTATAAAAATGACACAAATACAATGAAAAGTAATAGTCATACAATCAACATTGATTTCAATATGAAAGTATACAATAAAAAGGTTATTGAATAGGACGACTCGCAAGCTCGTCGTCCTTGCCAAAACAACGAGTTCCAAGTAATATTTAGCCATACAAATTCAATAACCTATAATACTATATACTATCGAATATGCACATTAGGTATTTAATGTATAAATATGCACCAATATCAAATATGCACCATATATGTATTTTATATAGACCTGCAGCAATATATTATCAAATATGCATTACTGTATATTTCATTTATATATATTCATGTATCAGCTTCATTTCAAGTATGCGCCATTTTGTATTTCTATATATATACACACATGTATCAGTATTTTCTCACACTCATATATATACAACACTCACCCGCATACACATAGTATTTACACATATATGCACATAGGATTTTTCTAGGGTATTGTAGGCATTTAGTATGTCTAAGATTATGTTGTATTAACTGTACGGATATGTATGGATTACTAAAAAAATGATTTTTTTTTCAATACAAAACAATTTCTAGAACTTAAATATATACATCAAAAAAGAAAAGGAGAAAATTGTAAAGAAAAAAGGTTAAGAAGTAGACAATAGTGTTTTACTATGTCGATTGTTGTGGTGTCCCTTCATTTTGGAGTATTTCGTTGAGGTTTAGTAAAATCAAATAAGTCTGTATCTATAGGCCTATTTTACCAATGTTTATATATCGACATGGCTTCAACTTGTGCAACTTTTAAATTTGTATATGCTATCCACTTTTCCACTTTGTATAAAGATATACCCGGTAATAGGTTTTTTAAAAATATTTAACAATGGGATTTGTAATTGCATTTTTTGTTGATAAATGAAATATTTGGCCTGCAGGAGTATTTTGCTCACAACGATATCAAATTTATTATTTCCATATAGAATATCTGTTTCTGACCAAAGTGTCAGCCTTGTATTACATTTATGCCTGATGTATTCTGCAAGGTCTAACCAAAACTGTTTTACGACTTCACAATTCCAAAATAGGTGATGAATGGTTTTAGGTTAAATATTGCAAACACGCAAACATTGTTATCTAGAATATTCATTTTAGTCAATAAATATTTTGTTCCCAGAATTCTGCGGTTGATTCTACTATTGTAAACAAAGTAGTTTAGGGTCTTTCGTTATTTTTTATGGTATTGCATATATTGATTCAAATTTATAATTAGTAGTTATAAGTTCATTTTTCCATTTTATTAATGACTTGGGGTAAATGTTTCTTGTAATTAACATATAATAAACTAGAAATTGTTATTGTCCATGGGACAAAAATGTATGGCTCCCCCACTAGCTCGAACAGGCATAATTGACGACTCCAGGTCCAACCGTCCTCTATTGATCTGAGATCGTTTTGATATTCAATATCCCTGTGACTGTATCTACTATCTGTATCAGTAAGGCCACATAAAAATATGTGTGGTTCAGGTAACCCGACCAACCCTATTTTTTTAAGGGGCCGACCCTAAAACTTTTGATGCAAAAATTAAAAAAAATAAAAATAAAAAAAATAAAGAATCAAACAAAAAGAAAAATTCAATATGGGTCATCTACTGGTCATGACCAACCATCCTTCCAAGTTTGAGGACCCTAGGTCCAACCATTCTCTAGTTATTGATCGGACATCGTTTTGATAGTCAATGTCACCGCAAACTTGACCTTTGACCTAGTGACCCCAAAATCAATAGGGATCATCTACTTGTCATGACCAATCATCCTTCCAAGTTTAAGGACCCTAGGTCCAACCATTCTCTAGTTATTGATCGACCATCATTTTTATAGTCAATGTCACCGCTACCTTGACCTTTGACCTAGTGACCCCAAAATCAATAGGGATCATCTACTTGTCATGACCAATCATCCTTCCAAGTTTAAGGACCCTAGGTCCAACCATTCTCTAGTTATTGATCGAACATCATTTTTATAGTCAATGTCACCGCTACCTTGACCTTTGACCTAGTGCATACATGTGATATCTCCCGCCGGGAGCTAATTTCTCCTCAAACTTGGAAGGATGGTTGGTCATGACAAGTAGATGACCCCTATTGATTTTGGGGTCACTAGGTCCTAGTGACCCCAAAATCAATAGGGGTCATCTACTTGTCATGACCAACCATCCTTCCAAGTTTGAGGACCCTAGGTCCAACCATTCTCTTGTTATTGATCGGACATCGTTTTGATAGTCAATGTCACCGCAACCTTGACCTTTGACATAGTGACCCCAAAATCAATAGGGGTCATCTACTTGTCATGACCAATCATCCCTCCAAGTTTGAGGACCCTAGGTCCAACCATTCTCTAGTTATTGATCGAACATCATTTTTATAGTCGATGTCACCGCTACCTTGACCTTTGACCTAGTGACCCCAAAATCAATAAGGGTCATCTACTTGTCATGACCAACCATCCTTCCAAGTTTGAGGACCCTAGGTCCAACCATTCTCTTGTTATTGATCGGACATCGTTTTGATAGTCAATGTCACCGCAACCTTGACCTTTGACATAGTGACCCCAAAATCAATAGGGGTCATCTACTTGTCATGACCAACTATCCCCCCAAGTTTGAGGACCCTAGGTCCAACCATTCTCTAGTTATTGATCGGACATCGTTTTGATAGTCAATGTCACTGCAACCTTGACCTTTGACCTAGTGACCCCAAAATCAATAGGGGTCATCTACTTGTCATGACCAACCATCCTTTAAGTTTGAGGACCCTAGGTCCAACCACTCTCTAGTTATTGATCGGACATCGTTTTGATAGTCAATGTCACCGCTACCTTGACCTTTGACCTAGTGACCCCAAAATCAATAGGGATCATCTACTTGTCATGACCAACCATCCTTCCAAGTTTGAGGACCCTAGGTCCAACCATTCTCTTGTTATTGATCGGACATCGTTTTGATAGTCAATGTCACCGCAACCTTGACCTTTGACCTAGTGACCCCAAAATCAATAGGGGTCATTTACTTGTCATGACCAACCATCCTTCCAAGTATGAGGACCCTAGGTCCAGCCACTCTCTAGTTATTGATCGGACATCGTTTGTGACACAGACACATAGACACGCAGAGAAACAGACAGAAAGCACAAAATCAATATGGCTCCCCTACCACACTTGTGGGGAGCCATAATGAGTACATCCTTTACAAGGGTTGGGGCTATTGCTGGGTAGATGAGCAAATTTTAATTTAGCCAAGTAGTTTCTTATAGCAGTAATAAGACTTTCATATTCTAAGAAATTAGACCTAATATCATACCGATCCGTGAATTCTCTGTAGGAAAAAAGGTTTCAATTCGTATTTAAAAGGTCGTTAATACCTGTGAAGTTTGGTCAAAATTGGCCAAGCGGTTTCAGAGGAGAAGTCATTTGAAGCAAAAGTTAACGACGGACGATGGACGAAGAGTAATCCCAATAGATCACCATGAGGCTCAGGTGATCTAAAAACATGCACCCATTGGCGTAGCTCTGCATAGGCCCTGTAGGCCCGGGCCTACGCCTAATTTTCAGAAATAGAAAAATTTAAAATTCCAAAAATGCAATAAAAATATGGGGGTGGGGGGTGGGGGTGAGTGTTGTTGGAGGGGGCTGTATAGGAGGCGTAGTAACCAGAAAATATAATTTTCATATATATTTGTTTAGTTTTCTTTGCCCTTTTTAAAGTCTAAAATATACGTCAGCACGCACCTAAAGCATTCTACTATAAAATCTGGGGGGGGGGGGGATGCATGTCCCCGGACCCCACTAGCATAATAACTTTAACTGCGGGCCTATGCCGTCAAAAAGGCCAAGCTACGTCCCTGGCACCCTAACTATTGTCATGGCGTTTACCAAAATGTTCCCCATTTTCATGTTAGATTTGTGAGGTAAGTCAGCAACATTACTTACGTCTGGGGCAAACAAACCGATATTCGCAACATTACTTATGCTTCTTGTTAACTTATGTCTGGGGCATAACTTGAAAACTCGCAAAGGGTTAAATGGGAACTGTGCTAAGCAAACTACTATTAATACCAAAAGTTGTTTTCGCTCATTAATTTATAATTTCAGAAAATACCTCATATAATGCATATTTGCTAAGAAAATGAAAAACTTGCAAACAAACAAAACGTGAAGCTATACCATGTGACAATACCTAATTGAGTCAGGAAACCTGAATGTTTAGGAATTTATCATTTTACTCTTAAAATCGAAGGACTAAGAGTCGCCAAGATTGAACAGTGTCTGTCTTCCTGGTGAGGTTAAAGGTAACGTTAAATTTTACAGGTGTGGCGTATTAAAATGAAATGTTGCTGCTTAGAACATGACATGTTTTTTGTTCTGGAGTAAGCGAGCTGAATTGATACATGCATTGTTAGGTACTTGTGAAGAATCTGTGTCTGTATTGGTTCAACCCAGCAAAGCCCAGGTTAGGTTAACTGACTGGCGTACATAACGGAAATACTGTTGATAAATCAGACACTCGCACGTTTGTTCAAAGGAAATAAAACAGATCGATTGACCTGCTGGTTTTATTGAATTGATTTGGGTTTTAAGGCGCACCAACACATGGAATGTTATATGGCGCCTAACAGGAATGAACATGCCTGGCTCATCCTCCATGTACATCAAGATAAAATATGGAGAATGGGCCTAGAACCGTCTCACCTGCAGAACTGCAGAGTTGCTGCAAATTCTATTGTAGACACTCCATTTAAACTGGAGCCACGTTTATTGTTTGTCTGCCACTGCTCTAGTGATTTGAGCGAGATGGCACCTGAAACAATGCAGGGGTCATGATGAAGACCTTTAATGAGCATGAACAAAAAATGATAAAGTGAACATGAATTTGGGGTGGGGTTCTACCCATCTGCCTATCCCTCCAACGGGATCTGCAGTGGTGCTATTCTTTGCCCCGAAAACAAGATTTGACAAGATGATATATAGAGAATATCATGATAGTGCCTGATCCTATCCAGTTTATCAGGTGAGGCTGAGAAAAAAATGAAGTCTGAGGCCTTCATTTTTTTTCGTGCCGAACAAGATAAACTGGATACGATCAGGCACTAACATGATATTCCATTTATCATATTACATGATATTCCATTTATCATGTTGATCGTTTAAAATCATTTAATTTACCTTTTTTCCATTTTTCCCACATTTTTTTCTTTCAAAGCTACCCAGAAGTCATCAAATATACCCTGACGTCATCAAAAGAGGTGCTGACGTCATCACATGAAGTGCACCTGACGGGATAGGAACGTAACTGCCGAGATAAGGTTTTATCTCAGGCACCCTGTTTCTCGGCATAATTGTGCAGATCAACATGATAAATTCCTGACAGATATTGAATTTAGTGTTTCATCATTATGCCAGCAAGGAAGCATGTTGTCTTTGTATCTATAGACATCAGAGTGGTATGAAAGAAACAGAAATATAGTTATGTTGTTCAACTTTTTATTTTAATTGCGAGTGAGTACTTGGAGCATGCAAACTGTAAGCAGAAATCAATATAACTGGTGGATAAACATATACTGTTAACTGTAGAATATCTTGTAACCTCTCGTTTTCTTGTGAATATTGGTCTATAGCTCAGCTGCTCTTTTAAATCTGTCCTACTCTGCTTTAATATAAACATTTTGTTGTATATATTAAGGAAAACAAAGAAAATGATTAGAAAGAGAAGTTGAGCTATATAAATCCGTCTACAAGAAAACGAAAGGTTAAAAGTTATTGCAAAGTTAATCAACAATTAAAGCAGTAAAAAATATATCAATAAAAATATATGAACTGTAAACAAACAAAGAAGTATGGTCAGTATCTGGTATATTGCATTTTCTTCTGATTAATGCATCAACTTATTTAATAAGTGGTGAAGAGCAGTAAAACACAATAGCATTCGCTTTATTTACAGCATAACGACCTTAACACATGTCTAAAAAGAATAAACACTACATGGGTAAGAAAAAAATAAAATAATAATAATAATATAAAAAAAGAAAGTCATAAAATCTGGTAAAGTTTGGCAAAGATCAGATGCAAAATGAAGGCCCTATCGTATGACGAGGCAAATTATAGAATTTTTAACAAAATCAAGGGCCATAACTCTGTTGTTACTGGTCCAATCTGGCTGGTTTTCGCACTTGACCGAGCTTTCATTGACATTAACTATCTGATAAAGTTTGGTAAAGATCGGATGAAAAATGAAGGACCTATCGTCCTAACGAGGCAAAATATAGCATTTTAAACTTAATCAAGGGCCATAACTCCGCTGTTACTATTTTGAAATGGCTGGTTTTCGAACTTGTTCGATCTTCCAACGACATTAACAATCTGATAAAGTTTGGTAAAGATCGGATGGACAATGAAGCCCCTATCGTCTTAACGAGGCAAAATATAGCATTTTTAACTAAATCAAGCAACATTACTCCGCTGTTACTGGTCCGATATGGCTGGTTTTCAAACTTGTCCGAGCTTTCATTAATATTAACAATGTGGTAAAGGATGGTAAAGATATGATGAAAAATGAAGGCCCTATCGTCTTAACAAGGCAAAATATAGCAATATATCATTTTTAACTAAATCAAGGGCCATAACTATGCTGTTACTAGTTCGATCTGGCTGGTTTTCGAACTTATCCGAGCTTTCATTGATATTAACAACCTGTTAAAGTTTGGTAAAGATCGGATGAAAAAAGAAGGTCCTATCGTTTTAACGAGACAAAAGTTAACGACGGACGACGGACGACGGACTGATGGACGGACAACTCGGCATCCCATAAGCTCTGCTGGCCTTTGGCCAGTAGAGCTAATGACAACATTACTTTTCAGAAAAATATAAATGGTTGTCCCGTTAACAAATGTGTCTATTAATATTACAATACTGTGGTTGACAATTAGAAAGCAAATAAATATTACAATACCATCAATATACTTTGCATATTGAATATGTTATCTCAAAAGGGCCCAGTCGGCCAAACAGTTGTGTGTTTAATGGAAAGGGTACTGTCAAAGGAACAGATTTATGTAAATTGAATTTAACTTGTTTCACGGCACACCAACACAACTAAGTGTACATGGCGCAACACAGGAATAAACATACCAGGCTCGTCGTCCATTAACATAGAGATAAAATAAGGAAAGGGGGCCTAGAACCTTCTAACCTCCAGAACTGCCAAGCTGCTCTTAAGTTATTCTGGTAACCACACCGGGCCTGTTGCTCTAGAGTTATTCTGGTAACCACACCGGGCCTGTTGCTCTAGAGTTATTTTGGTAACCACACCGGGCCTGTTGCTCTAGAGTTATTCTGGTAACCACACCGGGCCTGTTTAAAATGAAGAATCACCTTTTTTTTTATCATATTCCTGTGGCGGCCATTTTTAATTGACGCCTGAAAATTGAACTTCTGATAAGTTTTGTATGTTTAAAGGTGGCTGTCTTATTTGATGATTTCTCAAGAATTTAGCTAGCAAAAATATCTGTTAAACCTGTGAACTTATTTCCTGTCGTTGCCATGTTGAATTTTGATGTGTGGATCTCAAATCTAAAATTAAGCAAGGTTTGCATATTTATTTATCTGAATGTGTTTTACATCGTTTTTAGCACATGTTAGACCATATACGACTCAATTTGTTTGTGGTCGAGGCAGACGACTAAATTTTTTCTGTGTAGAACCAGTACTGTATACCCTCTCGCCTTCCGTAATCAACACTCTCTCACTTGAAATCATAAATGTTGAAAAAACATTTCTCGGATACAGCCATCGTATAAGATAGCTGTATCTGAGAAATGTTTTTTCAATTTTTTTTATGTGACGGCCCTCTTGGTATTGTATTTATACAGATGCAGATGCAGAGCTACACATGCATAGACAGATACATATAGATACAGATTCATAGATACAGATGCAGATGCACAGATATATACAGATGCAGATAAATACATATGCATAGATACAGATGCAGATGCACAGATATATACAGATGCAGATATATACATATGCATAGATACAGATGCACAGATATAGATGCCTAGCGAGTTTTACATGGATGCATCAAATGGTATGGCCACAAACATTCAAATGCCTTTGAGAACAGCCTTTTTCAACACATTTTCTTGCCCGTGCTCGTTATGTTGGAATTGAATTGAATTGAATTTGGTTTAAAGATGCACCAACACATGATAGGTTATATGGTGCCTAACAGGCATGAACATGCCAGGCTCATCCTCCATGTACATCAAGATAAAATATGAAATGGGCCTAGAACCTTCTCACCCTGAACTGCAGAGTTGCTGCAAATTCTATCGTAGAAACTCCATTTACGCTGGAGCCACGTTTATTGTTTTTCTGCCACTGCTCTTTTGATGTGAGCGAGATGGCACCTGAAACAATGCAGGGATTATGATGAAGACCTTTAATGAACATGGTACAAAAAATGATAAAATGAACATGAATTTGGGGGGATTCTACACCTCTGCCTACCCCTCCAAAGGGATCTGCTGTGGCCCTATTTTTTGCCCTGTGCCCAAACGGGGCCCCCGGGAACCACACGGGGATCGTTATGTTGGAGTTGATGCATGCTTTCCAATATCAAACTTCAAACTAGGTTCATAAAGGTATCGATCTGTTGAAGTTCAGAAAGTGACAAAAGGTATGAAAATCATTAAAGGTACCCTGAACAAAAAAGTGTTTACATATGTACAAATTGTACGTACAAGGTCAACACTATATGCACCCCTCCCCCACTCCCACCAACACCCTCAACCCTCTCTCCATATATGGCGAGGGGCATAGAAAGATAAACAGATGGCGGAAAGTGTATAGTACTTGTTCTACACAAGTTAAGTGGGTGGTCTGCATCCACCACAATAACAAGGTGCCTGTGGACGCTCTATTGGCTAAAGTTTTGCGCGTGACACATCGTCTTGTTATGGTGATCACTTGTGCCAAGTTATTTAAAAATCCCTGCAGAGGTTGTGACGTTACCGTCCGGACACGAAACTGGGTACCTGTTTTTGACCTATGAACTGCAAGTGTGACCTTGACCTTTGAGGTACGGACCTGGGTATTGCACGCGACACACCGTCTAGTTATGTTGATTACTTGTGCCAAGTTAATTAAAAATGAATGCAGGGGTTTTGAAGGTACAGTCCGGACACGAACTCTGGAATGACGGACGGAAACCGGACTGAAGGACAGACAGACAGAAGGACAGTGCGATTACTATATGCACCCCGAAAGTTTTCGGGGGTATACAAACAAGTTACCTAAAAGCCATGTTTTTAGTGACAAAAAAGAGCATAAGAAAGAGAGAGAGTTGTTCATCCACAACGCATAATTCCATAGGTTACACAAAGGCACCACATGTGGTTGCATGACAGAGTTGTTCTTCCACAACGCATGATTCCATAGGTTACACAAAGGCACCACATGTGGTTGCATGATTCTATAGGTTACACAAAGACACCACATGTGGTTGTATGATTCCATAGGTTACATAAAGGCACCACGTGTGGTTGCATGATTCCATAGGTTACACAAAGGCACCACGTGTGGTTGCATGATTCCATAGGTTACACAAAGACACCACATGTGGTTGTATGATTCCATAGGTTACACAAAGGCACCACATGTGGTTGCACGATTCCATAGGTTACACAATTCCATAGGTTACAGTAAGGCACCTGTGGTTGCATGATTCCATAGGTTACACAAAGGCACCACATGTGGTTGCATGATTCCATAGGTTACACAATTTCACAGGTTACACAAAGGCAACCACATGTGTTGCATGATTCCATACCTAACACGAAGGTGGTTGCAGATGCTCGTCTGAGAGCATCTATAGATAATCAACAAAAAATATGAGTTCAACCACAAATAATGTTGACCAACTGATGCCATACTTAAATGCCACATCTTTCGCATTTCTGAGAAGACAGATTTTTAATATCTCAAACGGTCTAATACAAAATGAAACCAAGGTCAAGGTCAACACTGTATTGCAGTATACTGATGTACTATCTTGAATATGCATTATCGTCCAAGTTTGGTCAAAACAGGTTAAGAAATACTAAAACCACAGCTAAGCGTAAAAACTTAACTGGATGCCCCAGATGCTGGATGCCCCAGATGCAGACGACGCTCAGATAGTGACAATAGCTCTTTCTTTGTTTTCCAAAAAACAAATGAGCTAAAAATGTATTGCAGCCATACAATGTAAAAAAAACACTCTCATCTAAAAAAGTATTATTAGGTCTTACATAGGCATTGCCTGTTGTCCAATCCCATTCATTTATACATGAAAAAAACATTGTTTAAATAAATAAAACAAGAAGCACTGCATGTCAGTGCCGACGCTCTAACTTTCAAGGCCTTGTTTATTTATTGGGAAACAGTTTGATATTGATACTGATGCAATCCTGAACAGTTTGATGTTGATACTGATGCATGTCTGAACAGTTTGATGTTGATACTGATGCATGTCTGAACAGTTTGCTGTTGATACTGATGCATGCCTGAACAGTTTGATGTTGATACTGATGCATGTCTGAACAGTTTGATGTTGATACTTATGCATGCCTGAACAGTTTGATGTTGATACTGATGCATGTCTGAACAGTTTGATGTTGATACTGATGCATGTCTTAACAGTTTGATCTTGATAATGATGCATGTCTGAACAATTTGATGTTGATACTTATGCATGCCTGAACAGTTTGATGTTGATACTGATGCATGTCTGAACAGTTTGCTGTTGATACTGATGCATGTCTGAACAGTTTGATGTTGATACTGATGCATGTCTGAACAGTTTGATGTTGATACTGATGCATGCCTGAACAGTTTGATGTTGATACTGATGCATGTCTGAACAGTTTGCTGTTGATACTGATGCATGCCTGAACAGTTTGATGTTGATACTGATGCATGCCTGAACAGTTGATCTTGAAACTGATGCATGCCTGAACAGTTTGATGTTGATACGGATGCATGCCTGAACAGTTTGATGTTTATACTGATGCATGTCTGAACAGTTTGATGTTGATACTGATGCATGCATGAACAGTTTGATGTTGATAGTGATGCATGCTCTGAACAGTTATATGTTGATACTGATGCATGTCTGAACAGTTTGCTGTTGATACTGATGCATGCCTGAACAGTTTGATGTTGATACTGATGCATGTCTGAACAATTTGATGTTGATACTTATGCATGTCTGAACAGTTTGCTGTTGATACTGATGCATGCCTGAACAGTTTGATATTGATACTGATGCATGCCTTAACAGTTTGATGTTGATACTTAAGCATGTCTGATCAGTTTGATGTTGATACTTATGCATGCCTGAACAGTTTGATGTTGATACTGATGCATGTCTGAACAGTTTGCTGTTGATACTGATGCATGTCTGAACAGTTTGATCTTGATACTGATGCATGTCTGAACAGTTTGATATTGATACTGATGCATGCCTGAACAGTTTGATATTGCTACTGATGCATGCCTGAACAGTTTGATGTTGATACTGATGCATGCCTTAACAGTTTGATATTGATACTGATGCATGCCTGAACAGTTTGATATTGATGCATGCCTGAACAGTTTGATGTTGATACTTATGCATGTCTGAACAGTTTGATGTTGATACTTATGCATGCCTGAACAGTTTGATGTTGATACTGATGCATGTCTGAACAGTTTGATGTTGATACTGATGCATGTCTGAACAGTTTGATCTTGATACTGATGCATGTCTGAACAGTTTGATATTGATACTGATGCATGCCTGAACAGTTTGATATTGATACTGATGCATGCCTGAACAGTTTGATATTGATACTGATGCATGCCTGAACAGTTTGATGTTGATACTGATGCATGTCTGAACAGTTTGATGTTGATACTGATGCATGTCTGAACAGTTTGATGTTGATACTGATGCATGTCTGAACAGTTTGATGTTGATACTTATGCATGCCTGAACAGTTTGATGTTGATACTGATGCATGTCTGAACAGTTTGATGTTGATACTGATGCATGTCTGAACAGATTGCTGTTGATACTGATGCATGTCTGAACAGTTTGCTGTTGATACTGATGCATGTCTGAACAGTTTGATCTTGATACTGATGCATGCCTGAACAGTTTGATGTTGATACTGATGCATGCCTGAACAGTTTGATATTGATACTGATGCATGCCTGAACAGTTTGATGTTGATACTGATGCATGCCTGAACAGTTTGATGTTGATACTGACGCATGTCTGAACAGTTTGCTGTTGATACTGATGCATGCCTGAACAGTTTGATGTTGATAGTGATGCATGCCTGAACAGTTATATGTTGATACTGATGCATGTCTGAACAGTTTGCTGTTGATACTGATGCATGCCTGAACAGTTTGATGTTGATACTGATGCATGTCTGAACAATTTGATGTTGATACTTATGCATGTCTGAACAGTTTGCTGTTGATACTGATGCATGCCTGAACAGTTTGATATTGATACTGATGCATGCCTGAACAGTTTGATGTTGATACTTATGCATGTCTGATCAGTTTGATGTTGATACTTATGCATGCCTGAACAGTTTGATGTTGATACTGATGCATGTCTGAACAGTTTGCTGTTGATACTGATGCATGTCTGAACAGTTTGATCTTGATACTGATGCATGTCTGAACAGTTTGATATTGATACTGATGCATGCCTGAACAGTTTGATATTGATACTGATGCATGCCTGAACAGTTTGATGTTGATACTGATGCATGCCTGAACAGTTTGATATTGATACTGATGCATGCCTGAACAGTTTGATATTGATGCATGCCTGAACAGTTTGATGTTGATACTTATGCATGTCTGAACAGTTTGATGTTGATACTGATGCATGCCTGAACAGTTTGATATTGATACTGATGCATGCCTGAACAGTTTGATGTTGATACTGATGCATGCCTGAACAGTTTGATGTTGATACTGACGCATGTCTGAACAGTTTGCTGTTGATACTGATGCATGCCTGAACAGTTTGATGTTGATAGTGATGCATGCCTGAACAGTTATATGTTGATACTGATGCATGTTTGAACAGTTTGATCTTGATACTGATGCATGCCTGAACAGTTTGATGATGATACTGATGCATGTCTGAACAGTTTGATGTTGATACTGATGCATGTTATTTGATGTTGATACTGATGCATGTCTGAACAGTTTGATGATGATACTGATGCATGTCTGAACAGTTTGATGTTGATACTGATGCATGCCTGAACAGTTTGTTGATGATACTGATGCATGTCTGAACAGTTTGATGTTGATACTGATGCATGTCTGATCAGTTTGCTGTTGATACTGATGCATGTCTGAACAGTTTGATCTTGATACTGATGCATGTCTGAACAGTTTGATATTGATACTGATGCATGCCTGAACAGTTTGATGATGATACTGATGCATGTCTGAACAGTTTGATGTTGATACTGATGCATGTCTGAACAGTTTGCTGTTGATACTGATGCATGTCTGAACAGTTTGATCTTGATACTGATGCATGTCTGAACAGTTTGATATTGATACTGATGCATGCCTGAACAGTTTGATATTGATACTGATGCATACCTGAACAGTTTGATGTTGATACTGATGCATGTCTGAACAGTTTGATGTTGATACTGATGCATGTCTGAACAGTTTGATATTGATACTGATGCATGCCTGAACAGTTTGATGATGATACTGATGCATGTCTGATCAGTTTGATGTTGATACTGATGCATGTCTGAACAGTTTGCTGTTGATACTGATGCATGTCTGAACAGTTTGATCTTGATACTGATGCATGTCTGAACAGTTTGATATTGATACTGATGCATGCCTGAACAGTTTGATATTGATACTGATGCATGCATGAACAGTTTGATGTTGATACTGATGCATGCCTGAACAGTTTGATATTGATACTGATGTATGCCTGAACAGTTTGATCTTGATACTGATGCATGCCTGAACAGTTTGATGTTGATACTGATGCATGCCTGAACAGTTTGATATTGATACTGATGCATGCCTGAACAGATGATGATACTGATGCATATCTGAACAGTTTGGTGTTGATACTGATGCATGTCTGAACAGTTTGATGTTGATACTGATGTATGCCTGAACAGTTTGATGTTGATACTGATGTATGCCTGAACAGTTTGATGTTGATACTGATGCATGTCTGAACAGTTTGATGTTTGTTTGTTTGTTTGTTTGGTGTGTCATTTTGAACACATTCAAAGTTATATATGACGGTCGATTTTTTGAGGTGGTGGCAGACCATTTTGCTTTTAGCCTCTTTGATCTGCAAGATGTTTTTGTGTGAACAAAATCTATACAATTGAAGTATCCAAGATCGCTAAATATGGTGCAGAAAAACTTACAAACACAAACGCTTAACACAATATTATGACTGGTTGTGATTAAGTTTCAACTTTTATTGATAACAATTTGAACAAGAGGGCCAAAATGGCCCTAAATCGATCACCTGAGTACTGGCACATTATCAAACTTCTTCGGAATCTTATGGTCATATACAATCTGTGCAAGTTTGGTTAAGATTGTTTAAGAAATGTGGGGTATGTTGTATATAACAACATTGATATAAAGACACTGATAAAGTTTGGTAAATATCAAATACAAAATGAAGGTGCTAGAGTGTAAAGTCTGGGGTAGGGCCAACTATGACCCCAGGGCTACATGTAATATATAAGAGCTTTGTGGTTTCAGATACAAGTCCCTAAACAAGTCTATGTAAACATGACCCCTGGGGCGGGGCCAAATGTGACCCCAAGGTCACCATTTGAAAAAAATGGGTAGAGGACCATAAGCTTGTAGCAAATGCAAAATATTAAACCTCTGGCTCTTGCAGTTTCAGAGAAGAATTGAATTGGGGTATTAAGGCGCACCAACGCATGAAAGGTTATATGGCGCCTAACAGGAATGAACATGCCAGGCTCATTCTCCATGTACATCGAGATAAAATATGGAGAACAGGCCTAGAAACTTCTCACCCTGAACTGCAGAGTTGCTGCAAATTCTATTGTAGGCACTCCAATTACGCTGGAGCCATGTTATTGTTTTTTTGTATGGCCCTAATGCATCAGTTTGTAGAGATATGACAGGCAGTACTATAGTTAATGGTAGGACTCCCACTTCTTATATATTGTTGTATGGCCCTAATGCATCAGTTTGTAGAGATATGACGGGCAGTACTATAGTGAATGGTAGGACTCCATTTCTTATATATTGTTGTATGGCCCTAATACATCAGTTTGTAGAGATATGACGGGCAGTACTATAGTTAATGGTAGGACTCCCACTTCTTATATATTGTTGTATGGCCCTAATACATCAGTTTGTAGAGATATGACGGGCAGTACTATAGTTAATGGTAGGACTCCCACTTCTTATATATTGTTGTATGGCCCTAATACATCAGTTTGTAGAGATATGCCGGGCAGTACTATAGTTAATGGTAGGACTCCCACTACTTATATATTGTTGTATGGCATTAATGCATCAGTTTGTAGAGATATGACGGGCAGTACTATAGTTAATGGTAGGACTCCCACTTCTTATATATTGTTGTATGGCCCTAATGCATCAGTTTGTAGAGATATGACGGGCAGTACTATAGTTAATGGTAGGACTCCACTTCTTATATATTGTTGTATGGCCCTAATACATCAGTTTGTAGAGATATGACGGGCAGTACTATAGTTAATGGTAGGACTCCCACTACTTATATATTGTTGTATGGCCCTAATGCATCAGTTTGTAGAGATATGACGGGCAGTACTATAGTTAATGGTAGGACTCCCACTTCTTATATATTGTTGTATGGCCCTAATGCATCAGTTTGTAGAGATAGGACGGGCAGTACTCTAGTTAATGGTAGGACTCCCACTTCTTATATATTGTTGTATGGCCCTAATACATCAGTTTGTAGAGATATGACGGGCAGTACTATAGTGAATGGTAGGACTCCATTTCTTATATATTGTTGTATGGCCCTAATACATCAGTTTGTAGAGATATGACGGGCAGTACTCTAGTTAATGGTAGGACTCCCACTTCTTATATATTGTTGTTTGGCCCTAATACATCAGTTTGTAGAGATATGACGGGCAGTACTCTAGTTAATGGTAGGACTCCCACTTCTTATATATTGTTGTATGGCCCTAATACATCAGTTTGTAGAGATATGACGGGCAGTACTCTAGTTAATGGTAGGACTCCCACTTCTTATATATTGTTGTATGGCCCTAATGCATCAGTTTGTAGAGATATGATGGGCAGTACTATAGTTAATGGTAGGACTCCCACTTCTTATATATTGTTGTATGGCCCTAATGCATCAGTTTGTAAAGATAGGACGGGCAGTACTCTAGTTAATGGTAGGACCCCACTTCTTATATATTGTTGTATGGCCCTAATGCATCAGTTTGTAGAGATATGACGGGCAGTACTCTAGTTAATGGTAGGACTCCCACTTCTTATATATTGTTGTATGGCCCTAATACATCAGTTTGTAGAGATATGACGGGCAGTACTATAGTTAATGGTAGGACTCCCACTTCTTATATATTGTTGTATGGCCCTAATACATCAGTTTGTAGAGATATGACGGGCAGTACTATAGTTAATGGTAGGACTCCCACTTCTTATATATTGTTGTATGGCCCTAATGCATCAGTTTGTAGAGATAGGACGGGCAGTACTATAGTTAATGGTAGGACTCCACTTCTTATATATTGTTGTATGGCCCTAATGCATCAGTTTGTAGAGATATGACAGGCAGTACTATAGTTAATGGTAGGACTCCACTTCTTATATATTGTTGTATGGCCCTAATGCATCAGTTTGTAGAGATATGACGGGCAGTACTCTAGTTAATGGTAGGACTCCCACTTCTTATATATTGTTGTATGGCCCTAATACATCAGTTTGTAGAGATATGACGGGCAGTACTATAGTTAATGGTAGGACTCCACTTCTTATATATTGTTGTATGGCCCTAATGCATCAGTTTGTAGAGATGTGACGGGCAGTACTATAGTTAATGGTAGGACTCCACTTCTTATATATTGTTGTATGGCCCTAATACATCAGTTTGTAGAGATATGACGGGCAGTACTCTAGTTAATGGTAGGACTCCCACTTCTTATATATTGTTGTATGGCCCTAATACATCAGTTTGTAGAGATATGACGGGCAGTACTATAGTTAATGGTAGGACTCCCACTTCTTATATATTGTTGTATGGCCCTAATACATCAGTTTGTAGAGATATGACGGGCAGTACTATAGTTAATGGTAGGACTCCCACTTCTTATATATTGTTGTATGGCCCTAATGCATCAGTTTGTAGAGATAGGACGGGCAGTACTATAGTTAATGGTAGGACTCCACTTCTTATATATTGTTGTATGGCCCTAATGCATCAGTTTGTAGAGATATGACGGGCAGTACTATAGTTAATGGTAGGACTCCACTTCTTATATATTGTTGTATGGCCCTAATGCATCAGTTTGTAGAGATATGACAGGCAGTACTATAGTTAATGGTAGGACTCCCACTTCTTATATATTGTTGTATGGCCCTAATACATCAGTTTGTAGAGATATGACGGGCAGTACTATAGTTAATGGTAGGACTCCACTTCTTTTATATTGTTGTATGGCCCTAATGCATCAGTTTGTAGAGATATGACGGGCAGTACTATAGTTAATGGTAGGACTCCACTTCTTATATATTGTTGTATGGCCCTAATACATCAGTTTGTAGAGATATGACGGGCAGTACTCTAGTTAATGGTAGGACTCCCACTTCTTATATATTGTTGTATGGCCCTAATACATCAGTTTGTAGAGATATGACGGGCAGTACTATAGTTAATGGTAGGACTCCCACTTCTTATATATTGTTGTATGGCCCTAATACATCAGTTTGTAGAGATATGACGGGCAGTACTATAGTTAATGGTAGGACTCCCACTTCTTATATATTGTTGTATGGCCCTAATGCATCAGTTTGTAGAGATAGGACGGGCAGTACTATAGTTAATGGTAGGACTCCACTTCTTATATATTGTTGTATGGCCCTAATGCATCAGTTTGTAGAGATATGACGGGCAGTACTATAGTTAATGGTAGGACTCCACTTCTTATATATTGTTGTATGGCCCTAATGCATCAGTTTGTAGAGATATGACAGGCAGTACTATAGTTAATTGTAGGACTCCCACTTCTTATATATTGTTGTATGGCCCTAATGCATCAGTTTGTAGAGATATGACAGGCAGTACTATAGTTAATGGTTGGACTCCCACTTCTTATATTTTGTTGTATGGCCCTAATGCATCAGTTTGTAGAGATATGACGGGCAGTACTATAGTGAATGGTAGGACTCCATTTCTTATATATTGTTGTATGGCCCTAATACATCAGTTTGTAGAGATATGACGGGCAGTACTATAGTTAATGGTAGGACTCCCACTTCTTATATATTGTTGTATGGCCCTAATGCATCAGTTTGTAGAGATATGACGGGCAGTACTATAGTGAATGGTAGGACTCCCACTTCTTATATATTGTTGTATGGCCCTAATGCATCAGTTTGTAGAGATATGACAGGCAGTACTATAGTTAATGGTAGGACTCCCACTTCTTATATATTGTTGTATGGCCCTAATGCATCAGTATGTAGAGATATGACAGGCAGTACTATAGTTAATGGTAGGACTCCCACTTCTTATATATTGTTGTATGGCCCTAATGCATCAGTTTGTAGAGATATGACAGGCAATACTATAGTGAATGGTAGGACTCCATTTCTTATATATTGTTGTATGGCCCTAATACATCAGTTTGTAGAGATATGACGGGCAGTACTATAGTTAATGGTAGGACTCCCACTTCTTATATATTGTTGTATGGCCCTAATGCATCAGTTTGTAGAGATATGACGGGCAGTACTCTAGTTAATGGTAGGACTCCCACTTCTTATATATTGTTGTATGGCCCTAATACATCAGTTTGTAGAGATATGACGGGCAGTACTCTAGTTAATGGTAGGACTCCCACTTCTTATATATTGTTGTATGGCCCTAATAGGGGCGAAGCCCAGACGCAGCCAAAGACAGCGACCGGCGAAGCCCTCTTGCAGTAACGAGAGTATGAAAACTTACTTGTTTTCCCACATACTATGCAATATTTATTTTTCGTTATGTTTCGCGCCGCCACTTTCAATCAGTAGGCTGAACAGCAGACGTCAAATGTAGGGCAAAGTTTTAGGCACACAAAGTGGAATACCAGTCAATTTCTTACGTTTATTTTTTTCTATTTTTTGTTTTCGGTCTTTATTTTGAATTTTAAGCGTAATTGAAATGTTTAATTACAGAAATATAACATTATATAAATACTTACTGTAAAAAAAAGAGAGTATTTATCGAAATAAAGTACAATTTGATAACATGGGGGGTCACGTGATCAAAATATCATCACATGGTCACAAAGGCATAAAGTGATGACGTCACACTTTGGGTGATACTATTCCCCGGTAGATTCCCGGTTATTTTGCGGTTGAAAAGGGATGGCAAAAGTGAGTTGATGTTTCTGATGGTTTAATGATTTATTTATGTATTCCATTTCGAAAGAAAGGAATAGTGTAATTAAGTCATGAATATTGGTTTCTAGTTGAAGCACTCGATGTCTACTAATATATAATTTAAGGTAAAAGTAAATAGTGTTTTAAACGTGAATGTTTTACAAAATAATATATCAATAACAATATTTATTTTTCTCTCAGGATTTGGCTTCAAAAGCGGGCCACAATTATTTAAAGGCCACAAAGTTGCACGACACGCAGGGATGTCCAGAGGCATTCCAGTAACATCTAACGGTGTTGGCTTGTAATCGTGGTAATAACATTAACTAGGATCATAAATCCTATATTCTTTGCTACTTTGACTAGTTGTGGTCAGTTTTTAAGACATGTCTTTTTTTCTCCATTTCCTTTTCCTCCTGACAAACTTTCAGGGCATTGCTCGTAATGTTGTAGTAATTTCTGAATAGGCTTCCACTGAAAGCGTTCTAGGTAAGAGGTTTTGAACATGTCCCACTTGCTTCTGTCCTTAATTCTTCTCTGAACACTGGTGTGCTTCCCTTTCATTACAGATGCATTGTCAGATGAATATGTAATGCACTGCTCCCATGATATATCCTTAACCTTATCCTGCATAACTCTGTCAAGCGTTTCAAATGCAGATGTTGATTTTTCTTTGCTTTTCATATGTAATTATAGCCTATATTATTGGTAGACATTAATTTAATCAAAACATTTAGAAAATAGTTGCTCATGTTCTCCGGATGACAACCAATGTGTTTAATCAATATAATCCAACCCAGATCAAATAATTATCATCATTACTCGTAACTGCCATCTGTGGCAATGCCATACCACTGAGATTAACCCTTCTGCATTAACCATTCACACATTCTTCAACACTCGTAGAAGCAACTGCACTATTCTTATGTGTGTAGTTTGTGTTCGTCTCAAGTGATACCTTTGGGCAATTTTAGATTTTGAAAACATTTTGCAGAAATGGGGACCTGAGCATACTTCCTTATTGTGATTGGCATTGAGTTATTTTCTACCACAAAGTAATAGCATTACATATTTGGATGTGGGTGACAAAACAGTCGCAAAACGTTTATTTATTATTGACACTAAATATAAATTAATTAATATGATTACAAGTTTGGAGGTGGAACAGTGGCTAACCTTTTCTTTACCTAGTGAATTTAAGGATTTGGGTACTAACTTAAATTCATTTTACGTTGCGGTGAGAAAATTATTGATTCAATATCACTATTACGTAACATATTTGGAGGTGGGTGACATTGCAGTCGCTAATTACCTTATATTTATTATTAATATTAAAAATATAAAGAAATTCAAAATAAATTAATATTGCAAGGCGGGTGACATGATAGTCACTAACCTTTTCATTAGCAAAACATCCTTCATAACAAAGTCAGATATGAAACATCATACACAATGTCACAATTCTGGAACAAAGACAGCCTGGACCTAGATACACATGATGGCAAGTTGCACTTGATTGTTAAAGGTACACTGTCCGTAAATAAGCAGATATTGATCTTAACCAATAACTCTCTGACTTTTATTCAGTGGAATGTATACATGAAAACTTGAGCATAGACCCAAAGAAGTCTGTAGTAATACATTCGTGAATTTGAAGAAATAAAAGTTTTAATTATTATTTGTAAACAATGTGGGTCCACATTATTTACCTTTTCGGCTGATCACGTGACTGCCATTAGCGCATCAGGTTTTCTACATAGTATGTATTGCGTAATATGTATAGCCCGCTTAGCTCAGTCAGGAGCGACGTCGACTATCTCGCACTCACTATTATTACCCGAGAGTGTAATTTTAGTTTGGGCTGTGAGTTCAAACGCACAAAGCGGCACTTCTTTTTTTTAACAAGGATTGAATTCCATTATGAGGCAGTCTTGCATTTAATAAGTAAATATTCAATCATGTTTAGTGTGTAACGTTTGTGAACGTAATTAGTACTGACTGTATACCAGATATCGCCATTGTTATGTTGGTTCTTTAATATATCTAAATCAAAACTAGTCATCTCATAAATATTTTAGCCGGAAGTGAATCTTGCCGTAAATATTCTGTGTTTACATTGTTCCTATTTTCAGTAACAAGTGTCACGTGACCGTTACTAAATATAGACTGAATTGGGCCGGTCGTTTGAGCTGAATGTAGTAGTTATCGTCATGTTCAGTTTAATACTCGTACCGAATAATCCATGTTTGGGATGATGAAAACGTTATGTAGTTATTAATTGAAACATACATATACCATTGCATATGAATACACCAAAAAAAAAATTATATCTACAATTTAAAATGAGTTTTCATCTGTAGGTATTGGATGTAATTTACTTCACTTCGACCGTCATAATTTAAAGGGAAATAACTGTCCGCAAATTTAAATTGATCGACGTGAACTAGTCGTCTCCCTTGTCTGAAAATGTTAAGTCAAATTGATTCAATGGATCGACGTAAAAGATCAGCTATTTTAAAAGGAAATTTTCCTACGCATGCGCATTAGCACGTGATTCCCCCGATTGTGTTTTGTTTACAACGGTATTTATATAGGTAAACGGGTTGGTTTGAGAGTGTATGTTAACATTTCTAAACTATTTTTTCCTCTCCAATCGTCTGATGATAGTGTGTAGTGATTTGTAAAAAAATAATCACAACATCGAGCGCTTTATTGATAATGACGAAATCTGGTGAATGACAATAACTGATACACAACCAGTATGTTTTTTATAAGCTAAAAGTTATGGACATTGTCCCTTTAAGGTAGCAATTGCATTCAGTTTGAATGAGTATAGCTATCACTGTTCAGTTTAATTTAAATTTGAGATCCAGAGAATTGAAATCTGTATTTTTATTTATTACATAACTTCCTGTGTAGGAAATATATTTGTCATGTTGCACTAGTGTACTAAATATGAAAATACAGGCCGAATAATTATTCTTTCTTTTTCATTCAGCTCAATGTGCATTAAAAAATACAGTATTATGCTAACCCTGGATCACATCGTTTAGATCTATTTTAAAATAGTTAGCTTCGCCCGTCTTGAGGCTTTGCCTTGTTCATATTACATCAGTTTGTAGAGATATGACGGGCAGTATTATTTATTAACCCCAAAAGTAAGGAATGTAAGATTTAAAATAAACGCATAAAAATTTCTATACTTCAGAGAAGGAAGAATCATGTTTTAACTTTTTCCAGTGGTATGCACGGTCATGAATGTAAATTCATATATATATCATGGCAATGTCAATATAAATTATTTAATGAAAGAACACTTTAATTATAACAATTTAAAGTTAATTAAAAAAAATCTGGGTCGAGTTTGGTCCTAGAGCTGTTGATGAGGATGCGTCGGCATGTTTGCTTATTGTCTGAAGAATTTTTGAAGCAATACTTTCACTTGGACCGGGTTGCTTCGCAGAATTTAGTGAAGCTGCTTTATTCTGTGGTTCGCCTTTTTCATGTAAACCAACCGATTCCTATTTAAATTAATTACTTCCCTGAACAAATGACGATTTCTTGTCTTTTTCGTCGGTGGCGAACTCGACGCAATATGAACAAAACATTTTGCTGTTGCGAAATTCGAGCCAATGTCGCCATTTCTTCTATGATTCCTGAAACGTGCGTGTACATTTTTCTCGGTCGTATTCTTTTGATTTTTCGTTTTTCTCTCTTTGAGTTCCTACTTTTTTTGAGGGGTTTAGTTGCATTTTGTAAATAACGCCACATTTTGTATGCATGGTTATCAAAACATTTGCAAGAATTTGCCAAAAAAATAAAACAGAAAACCCAGGCCTCATTTTGAATACTGAGGCAATTGTCAATACGCAGATCTCTATAGGAATACACATGCGCAGTTAAATAGTCTCTTACTGATAGACTTATCGGAAGACTATCGAGTTTTTTTGTTCATTGCCGATAACGTGATTGAAATTGAGATTATTTTTCTTAAAATTGGGATTATTTTTTTCAAATTAGGGAAAATGGTATATTTTTTCGATTGGGAATGGGTCCGTTTATCGGTACCGTTTATATAAGGAAAAATAATCGCTGTAACCGATGCTAGTAATACTGTTAATTTTTTTATTATGATCAGTCAAACTAAAAACAAATGTTCATGTAAGGAGTGTAAGATTTTAGTAAATTATAATTTTTCACAACTTGTCACAGTTCAATGTTTTAAAACAAAAAAAGTAGTATTAAAATTGTTTTAACTACATGTTGTACATGTTGAATTGTTGAGTTAATATTAAAGTTGTGAATTTTCCAAGTTGGTCTTGAGATTATGTCTTCAGTTTAAAGAGCACAACAATGACGGTAATGATAACTACAAGGAGTAGTGTTTACGGTTTAATATATTTAAAATTATATCAAATTATTTGGCGAAAGGGTGCTTGGCTTGCACTGTACATTGCAGCAAGCTGGCGACCTGGGTTGAGGCGACCATGACCGAAGGCAGTGAGGCTTGAACTCACTGAGGAAGTTCCGTCGAACTGAGAGAATATGTGAGACAATGGATGCAAAAGGTCACGGTCCAGGTGTACTAGCTGCAGTTGACCATGTCTTGTATGAGGCAGTAAGATGGAAGGCAAGACAGACAACCCAGATCGAATGACAAAACCGTTGTCTAGAACCAATTGGATTGGACCATATTACATGGAATGCTTACATAGGGTAATAACATTGGAAGTTGGCATGTTAAATACTTGCGTATTGCATTTGGTTCCATTCTATGATTTTTAGGGGGCGCATATATAACCTGTTATATAGCGGCCAAAACGAGCAATGTTTATTGAGGCAATGGACAGAGCGAAGAGCCCCTGAAAAAAACAACACGCCACCACCACCTGGTTCCTTAAACCTTGTACATCAAAAACGAATTACAAAATATGAGTGCATAAACATTTACCAGTAAATGGTACAAATGGTCAGTGAATCTGAAATGAGAAAAACATAAGACGGACTATGCGGTAAGTTTTTGCCACACCAAGTGAAATTTAAATAGCGAAAGTAAATTATTACAATATAGACAAACGAAATGAATCCATGAAAGCAGCATTATGCTGAACTTTCAAGTATGACAAATGAAAAATGAATAATCTTCGACAAGAGCAGATACAGATGTGTACAGCTTGTGTAATGGTACTTGTACTAAACTTAAAATAGATGTACAAGTACTCTAAATCAGCATCTTGTATGTGTTGAACTCACTTGCTAGACTATTTATTTGAAGGTCTCTATGAAAAAAGCTGACTGCTGGATTAAATTTAACCAACCAAATATGAATAATTGTCCGTAGGAATAAGTAACTGTATACGACTAAGAAGAAAAATTCATGCGATGTTAACAACAGTTTAAGGGAAGTACATGTATATAACTAGAAAGGAAATGCAATGTTAACAATATTAAGTTTAAAGTTAGTACATGTAGCTAAGCAGTCTTGTGCTGAACTATCGGTATCCCGCGTTTTTATTGTTCAGTAGGTGCTCAACCTGGCCAAGTTGCTTCTTTACCATGTTGTCTCCAGATATCAAAGTCTACGGAGCTGTTCCATGACGAGAGCTTGCAGGACAAAACGATGAAAACATTTGTGGTTTCTAATATATGCCAGAATCACTACGAACACTCGTAATTACTAAACTATGGCAGAAGCACTAAGAACACTCGTGACTCCTACTAAATGCCAGAAGCACTACGAACACTTGTGACTTCTGAAAACATTTGTGGTTTCTAACTTATGCCAGAAGCACTACGAACACTTGTGACTTCTGAAAACATTTGTGGTTTCTAACATATGCCAGAAGCACTACGAACACTCGTGACTTCTGAAAACATTTGTGGTTTCTAACATATGCCAGAAGCACTACGAACACTCGTGACTTCTGAAAACATTTGTGGTTTCTAACATATGCCAGAAGCACTACGAACACTCGTGACTTCTGAAAACATTTGTGGTTTCTAACATATGCCAGAAGCACTACGAACACCTGTGACTTCTGAAAACATTGCAATTTCTAAAATATGCCAGAAACACTACGAACACTCGTAATGACTAAACTATGCCAGAAGCACTAAGAACATTTGTGACTTCCAATACAGACCCGAATAAGAAGGCCTACAAATCTGATGCGAGTGACCTTGATATGGCGCGAATCTTCTCTTGCTGGTGGTGACTTGTGGTGGAATGATAATTGCTCCCAGGCAGTTGTTGCTCTAAGTTTGGCAAATGTGTATTTGTGCTTGACTGATGGAAGCGGAATCTGTTCTTATGTAGCATAGATAGTACTAAGATGACCATCGTCCCGGAGTTTTTACCAGATGATAGGGGACATGTACCTGGGCAGCCGTGGTAGCCTCCCCAATCCGAAAGCTGTGCCCTGAGTATAGTTCAGCGTCTCGACCTAAATCAGTTAATATTGATTTTACGCTATAAATAAGAAGTTTCTATGCAAAACATTGCCCTAACTGTTGATAAACAAGGGTCTTGCAATTTCGCCCCACACTTCAAGACGCAAACTTACGTACTCATTCATGAATTTCTAGGGGCACTTTGGAGTGTTCGTCGCATAGAGAAAAGATCGGAATTGAGGTTTTTTAAATTCAAGGTTTAACCTGAATAGTCTGTGTTAAATTTTATATATGCAATTAGCAGTGGCGTTGATTTGTCCGATATTTGCTCCACGACTGTGAATTCTCCGCAATGTAGAAATCCAAAGAACGCCATGCTGTCATATTGGCCTAGAAAACCATTATTTAACTTGACTATAATGTCTTTCAGAACGTTGTATGTAATGGGTAATCGTTGTTTTGAGATATTACTCAGATTTTTCGACTCCTCATAATACAATATGCAGCTGTAGCAGAGTCTCTGGCGTGGCTAGTGGTGAAGTTACATTTCAGGTAGACATACCGGATTCTTGATAAGTACTGTTTAATGGCAGTGTAACACAGGCCCCTCTCGCCACAAAAGGCTACAAAGTATATGACTGTTTGTTGTTGGCAGCACTGAATTGCTATCGGGCCATAATGAGTTTTTCCATAAACAATGTGAAAAGTTTGTAGGCGGACTGGTATAGGCGAACAGTAACTTTTTGCCAGAGCTGTGTCCCAGAGATTATGCACGGTATCGTCTAGGCAAGATAGAGCTCCGGCAGTGGTGGAGTCACGGTCCGTTGGGCGTCTGCATCCGGAGCCAGCAGTCGAAAACGTCTTATCTGAAAATGAGAGACAGTCGCTTATGACATTTTTCTTTCCCGGTATATGTTTGGCATGTATAATGACGTTTCCTTTAGCAGTGCACAAAGTTAATCTGCGCGTCAATTTCGTGATTGCAGGCAATTTACTGCGGCCTTTATTTATTATAGCCAGTGTGGTGGCTTCATTGTCACAGTGAAAAACGATACGCTTTTTGTGCCACGAGTCTTGCCAAAGAACTACGCTAAAAACTATCGGTACCAATTCCATGAATGCTATGGACAAGTCAGTGTCTTCTAACTTAGGAAGGTCTTCTGGCCATGGCTCGGAAAGTAGCCTGCATTTAGTAATTGATTTTGTCAAGAATGGTCTTTATTCTTTCGACCTTATCTGCGGGTAATGAAGCTTGCATGTGTATCAAGCGTCCTTACTGCGGGTAATGAAGCTTGCATGTGTATCGAGCGACCTTACTGCGGGTAACGAAGCTTGCATGTGTATCGATCGATCTTATCTGCATGTAATGAAGCTTGCATGTGTATCGAGCGACCTTACTGCGGGTAATGAAGCTTGCATGTGTATCGAGCGACCATATCTGCGGGTAATGAAGCTTGCATGTGTATCGAGCGACCTTACTGCGGGTAATGAAGCTTGCATGTGTATCGAGCGACCTTACTGCGGGTAATAAAGCTTGCATGTGTATTTAGCGACCTTATCTGCGGGTAATGAAGCTTGCATGTGTATCGAGCGACCATACTGCGGGTAATGCATCTTGCATGTGTATTTAGCGACCTTACTGCGCGTAATGAAGCTTGCATGTGTATCGAGCGAACTTACTGCGGGTAATGAAGCTTGCATGTGTATGGAGCGAACTTACTGCCGGTAATGAAGCTTGCATGTGTATCGAGCGACCTTATCTGCGGGTAATAAAGCTTGCATGCGTATCGAGCGTCCTTACTGCGGGTAATGAAGCTTGCATGTGTATCGAGCGACCTTACTGCGGGTAATGAAGCTTGCATGTGTATCGAGTGACCTTACTGCAGGTAATGAAGCTTGCATGTGTATCGATTGATCTTATCTGCGGGTAATGAAGCTTGCATGTGTATCGAGCGACCTTACTGCGGGTAATGAAGCTTGCATGTGTATCGAGCGACCTTATCTGCGGGTAATGAAGCTTGCATGTGTATCGAGCGACCTTACTGCGGGTAATGAAGCTTGCATGTGTATCGAACGACCTTACTGCGGGTAATGAAGCTTGCATGTGTATCGAGCAACCTTACTGCGAGTAATGAAGCTTGCATGTGTATCGAGCGACCTTAATGCGGGTAATGAAGCTTGCATGTGTATCGAACAACCTTACTGCGGGTAATGAAGCTTGCATGTGTATCGAGTCAAGAGTGATGCCAAGGATTTCTTTTCGAAAGGCAGCACATTTACACAAAAGTGCATATCTGTTAGCTAAAACTTGAATTACATGTATTTCAATTAATAACATATTTATATACATACACTTGAAAACTATACAGAATTAATATGTCCAAAGAACACTTAATAAGGATGTAAGGAATATAAATAAGTCCAACACTTTTCAAAAAGAGTTCATAAAAGTCACAGACTGTTGGAATTTGACTTTACTATTGAATAATATTAAATATTTTCAATGTTAAATGTATATACATGTATAGTGACATGTTTTCATAATGTTGCATTAACTTGTTTACACAAAAAGAATATTTGTATACACATTCTTTAAGTATCCATTCTATCAGCACATAAAGTTAAAACAAGTAATCTAACGTTTTGTCATAACAGCATTTAATGCAGTAAATCTAATTGTGAATAGGCATTTGTAAAAACAACAGACCTATCTTTTACATAAATTCATCGATAAAAATGTATGTAAGGAGTGCAAGATTTTTTTTATAAAAATGGTACAGTCCACTCTCAGTAACTCAAACTCGTGTACTTCGAATTTCCGCTTAAGTCGAATTTTTGTCATGGTCCCAATTTTATTCCTTCTATTTTTATGCAATTTGACTTCTTTGAAGTCAAATTTCGATAAGTCAAATTATTCGCTAATTTGAACTATATTTCTGGTCCCAAACACGAATCTATACAGTAATTTACACTCGCTAATTCGATGTTCAATTGAAAGCATAAAAAATCACTTATTTTTGTTATTTTATGAAATATAAAATTTAATGCGAGTTGGAGTTTTTTGATTTTTTATATATGTGACCCCAAATCGTACCAGAAACTGATTATTTTTTGGTTAGTTTTGGCCAGATAGACTTAATAATTGAACATGTATACTTACTTGCATGTTTCATGTTGTTTTGTTCATTAAAATTAAAAAATAAGTTCAAAGTGTTATACATATGTTTACATCAGTTTTAAAAACTTTAACATTATACAATCCACTCTTAATTTAAATTGTGTTATATGTAAATGATTGCATTCAAATTAAAAATTTAATATCCAACTAATGGAAGATAAAATGAAAACAATTCCCCTCCCCCTGTTCTCCATGTGAGACGAGCCCATAAACAAATGGGGGGCAGGGCGGGAGCGCATCATTGATATAGGTGTAGATTTGATAAAATAAAAAATAAAAAAACATATGTAATAAAAGTAGGCAAAGTATGAATAAGATGCATAATGCTATGAGAAATCCCAAACCAAAATTATAGATATAAACAATAGCTTAAGTATGTACTAGTGGGGGAGGGAGGTGAGAGAGGGTGCAGGCTGGGGGAGTGGGGGTGGGCAAGGTGGGGGGTGCAACATAGCTATATGTGTAAGAATTGACCAAAACAACACAGAAATATGTAAAAAAAAAACGTGGGGCGAGGAGGAGGGAGACCATGCCCCAATACGGGTGAAGTATGAATAACATGCATAATGCTGTAAGAAATCCCAAACCAAAATTATAGATAATGCATATACAACAGCTTACACAGCTACCCTTGATCTGCCTTTATTGCACATTTTATGGGCCATCACAATTTGGGTTCCATGGGAGCCAAAACATTGCAGAAGACAAAATTACTTAAGCAACCCTTTACAACATACTATAAGGACAAGAAATGTTACAGATATAATCCTGTTAACACAGCTTACACGCAAAATGTGATGTGAAATAGACACATTTTAAAGGCTATCAGAATGTGGGTTCCATGGGAGCCCAGTGGTTACAGGAACCAAAATTACTTAAGCAGCCCTTAAGATAATGGTATAAGGAAGCCCATGGCTAAATTTGGTTGTGCTAGGATAAGAAATGTAAGAGACATAGACTTTTAAACACAGCTTACACGCAAACCTTGATTTGGGACGCTGACACAGACGCCGGGTTGATTACATAAGCTCTTTTATTCTTCGAATAGTCAAGCTAATAAAAATTTGCTGAGTCTGTCAAAAAGTGACTTGTTTTATTTCAACAGGTATATATAATAAACATATGTCACAATATCCTCAATTTTCAAATTGTTGTAAATCCTTTACAAACAATTCAAGCTTGATGAAACTTCATAGTGGTGTTGCTTATATAGGACATATTTAGAAAATAATAAATATATAGGACATTTTTAGAAAATAATAAATAACACTACCTATCCACTTGACAAGATGTATTATTAGCACTTAAAAAACAACATATTATTAGTGCCACTAAAGGCATATTTCAAGCATTAAGAGCACTGCATATCAATAGAAAGACAGCTTTTGCAGGAAAACCCACACTTAATATGAGCATATCCATTAAAATGTTGATACTTCCATGCAAAACATATAAAATAGAAAAACAACAACTGCTCTATGAACCAGCATTTGGCTCAACATGAAAGTAGATGACCTTTCGGGAAAAAAACAGCCTAACCACAGCACATTATGCTTTAAATCTTACCTTTTACAAAGTAGTACAGATTTCTTTGTTTTGCATCCATATCTTTGGAAATCTATTCTCAATACAACAACAACAAACATACATACATACATCATTAACCTCTTTCACTTAATCAATTACACAGTCACAAATAACACCATTGATGGTACTCCTTTCGAGTACGATGATTTTCAACTTTTGACTTCTCTGGCTACCGGTCCAAGTTCTATATGGAACCATTCCTGCAGTTTCTGGAATTAAAAGTGTGTATTTGTACTCACCAACATTCTACTTTGTTGAATCTCAAATATGGAAACTGTGACTTAAAATGGTGTATCCCTGCATTCACGTGTTAAGTATACCAATCAAAACTGCGCCAATTCCATTAAAAGGCTCCCAGATTTTAGTAACCATCACTACTGAAATCAAAATTGTGAAAAAGTTAAGCTGGATAACGTAACAAAGCATGATTATATGGTCTACATATACTCAGTGCTCCATGAAAATAGTCGGTTTAAAAATAAAGTTTGAACTGAATAAGAAAAAAAATAATAATATGAACAATAGAGAAAAGTAGCGTTTTTTTTAAATATTTTCCGAAAGAGAAAATTTCTACTGATAAACAGACTACTGGAACCTAAAAACAGACACTGGCACTGAATAACAGACTACTGGCACTGAAAAACGGACTACTGGAACTGAAACACAGACTACTGGCACTGAAAAACAGACTACTGGCACTGAAAAACAGACTACTGTAACTGAAAAACAGACTACTGGAACTGAAAAACAGACACTGGCACTGAAATACAGACTACTGGAACTGAAAAACAGACTACTGAAACTGAAAAACAGACACTGGCACAGAATAACAGACTACTGGTACTGAAAAACTGACTACTGGCACTGAAAAACAGACTACTGGAACTGAAAAACAGACTACTGGAACTGAAAAACAGACTACTGGAACAGAAAAACAGACACTGGCACTGAAATACAGACTACTGGAACTGACAAACAGACTAATGAAACTGAAAAACAGACACTGGCACTGAATAACAGACTACTGGTACTGAAAAACTGACTACTGGCACTGAAAAACAGACTACTGGAACTGAAAAACAGACTACTGGAACTGAAAAACAGACACTGGCACTGAATAACAGACTACTGGCACTGAAAAAAGACTACTGGAACTGAAAAATAGACACTGGCACTGAAAAACAGACTACTGGCACTGAAAAAAGGACTACTGGTACTGAAAAACGGACTACTGGCACTGAAAAACAGACTACTGGCACTGAATAACAGACTACTGGTACTGAAAAACTGACTTCTGGCACTGAAAAACAGACTACTGGAACTGAAAAACAGACACTGGCACTGAATAACAGACTACTGGCACTGAAAAAAGACTACTGGAACTGAAAAACAGACTACTGGCACTGAAAAAAGACTACTGGAACTGAAAAATAGACACTGGCACTGAAAAACAGACTACTGGCACTGAAAAACGGACTCCTGGTACTGAAAAACTGACTACTGGCACTAAAAAACAGACTACTGGCACTGAAAAACAGACTACTGGTACTGAAAAACTGACTACTGGCACTGAAAAACAGACTACTGGTACTAAAAAACTGTCACATGTTAAATCCATCACAAACAATCGGTGTGCTTGTGGAATCTATGACTGAAACCACTTCATCCTTGATTATGAGGTGGAAAATAAGTTGTGCTATGTTGGAACTCACTTACGGGCACCATAAAGTGAATATGAGATGAAAAAGTCCATAGCTAGTCGACTTGGTGAGAAAGGAATAAAAGTGACAATATTGACCAACAATCAAGATGCATAAGCCCAAAAGGACTTCGAAGATGCCTACAGGGCTCTATTTCCAGACATGCAAATAACGAGACAATGTAATCCCATCCATTTGTCACGGACACAAGCCCGAAAGTGCATGAATGCAACCTTTAGCATGTTACGAACCAGAGAGGAATCAAACAAACCGCAGAAAGTGTTTTCATTGGACATTAAAGCTAGAAGTAGTCTTATCTTTAAAAATGAACAAACTCTGTGGTGACTTACTGTGCTGACTTACTGTGCTGACATACCACACTGTGGTAACTTACAGTGGTGACTTACTGTGGCAACTTACTGTGGTGACTTACTGTGGTGACTTACTACTGTGGTGACTTACTGTGCTGACTTACTGTGGTAACTTACTGTGGTGACTTACTGGGTGACTTACTGTGGTGTCTTACTGTGGTGACTTACCCTGGTGACTTACTGGGTGACTTACTGTGGTGACTTACTGTGGTGACACTGTGGTGACTTACTGTGGTAACTTACTGTAGTAACTTACTGTGGTGACTAACTGTGGTAACTTACTGTGGTGACTTACTGTGGTAACTTACTGTGGTGACTTACCACATTATGGTAACTTACTGTGGTAACTTACTGTGGTGACTTACTGTGGTGACTAACTGTGGTAACTTACTGTGGTGACTTACTGTGGTAACTTACTGTGGTGACTTACTGTGGTGACTTACCACATTATGGTAACTTACTGTGGTAACTTACTGTGGTGACTTACTGCTGTGGTAACTTACTGTGGTGACTTACTGTGGCAACATACTGTGGTGACTTACTGTGGTAACTTACTTTGGTGATTTACAGTGGTAACTTACTGTGGTGACGCACTGTGATAACTTATTGTGGTAACTTACTGTGGTGACTTACTGTGGTAACTTACTGTGGTGACTTATCACTATAGTGACTGGTGTCTTACTGTGGTAACTGTGGTGACTTACTGTGGTAACTGTGGTGACTTACTGTGGGAACTTACTGTGGTAAATGTGGTGAGTTACCACTGTGGTGACTTACTGTGGTAACTGTGGTGACTTACTGTGGTAACTGTGGTGACTTACTGTGGTGAGTTACCACTGTGGTGACTTACTGTGGTGACCTACAGTGGTGACTTACTGTGGTAACTTGCCGCCTATTGTTAAGATGGTGAATACAGCTATTAAAGCTAGCATACTCTGCTACGATGGAGACTGTAGTAACTGCAGACAAGATTCCTTGGCCAAAGGATGTGCTGGCTCGAGCATCCGGCTTTCTTGATTCCACACAAGATCAACATTCTGCTAATTACAGAAAGTGACAAATTAATATTAGAGAAAGTATACAATTTAGACTTAGTGAACACGCGTGCTAGGGAACACGTTACACAATTACAACACCCAATCATTCAATACCTCATTATCGAAGAGTGTAATGAAAAATGTGAATTACTCTAGGAACTTCGAAGGTCGCTGTACTTCAGCAATATTACATCATAATAATGGACAGTGTGCTGCTCTACTTATGAAGTTAGCAAATATGGCAATATAGTTGTCAGATGTACCTAAATATGGGAATATTGTTGTCAGATGTACCCATATATGGGAATACTGTTGTCAGATGTACCCAAATATGGGAATATTGTTGTCAGATGTGTCCAAACGAGCACTTGATAAAATTAGTGAAGACATGCCACCGGAAGAATGCTAAAGACCCGAGGTACCACAAATAAAACTCATTGTTAACAATCTGAGCAAGTTTGGTAAAGATCAAAAAATAAATGAAGGTGCTCGAGTGAATGGCATTTTTCAGCAAATCAAGGGCCATAACTAATTTGATCAGGCTGGTTTTCAAACTTGTCTGAGCTATCATTGATATTAACAATCTGTGCAAGTTTGCTCAAATATGGTATTTTTCAGTAAATCAAGGGGCCGTAACTCCGGTGAAACTAATCCGATCTGGTTGGTTTTCAAACTCGTCTGAGCTTTCATTGATATTAACAAA